>CAUYPO010013590.1:0-12246 GCA_963574435.1 Cheirogaleus major
CCTGAAGCATTTCCCTAATGTTTTGTTTTAGTAGTTTCATAATTTCAGGTCTTAGATTCAAGTCTTTAATCCATTTTGATTTGATTTTTGTATGTGGTGAGAGATAAGGGTCTAGAGTCATTCTTCTGCATATGGATATCCAGTTTTCCCAGCACCATTTATTGAAGAGATCGTCCTTTCCTCACTGTATGTTCTTGGCACCTTTGTTGAAGATAAGTTCACTATAGATGTGTGGATTTATTTTTGGGTTCTCTATTCTGATCCATTGGTTTGTGTGTCTGTTTTTATGCCAGTAACACGCTGTTTTGGTTACTATGGATCTTTAGTGTAATTTGAAGTCAGGTAATGTGATTCCTTCAGTTTTTCTCTTTTTGTTCAAGGTGGCTTTGGCTATTCAGGGTCTTTGGTGGTTCCATATAAATTTTAGGATTTTTTTTTTTTTATTTCTTTGAAGAATGTCATTGGTATTTTGACGGGAATTGCATTGAATCTGTAGATTGCTTTGTGTAGTATGGACATTTTAACAATATTGATTTTTCCAATCCATGAGCATGGAATATTTTTCCCTTTTTTGTGTCTTTTTCTATTTTTAATCAATGTTTTGTATTTTTGTTATTGGGATCTTTCACTTTTTTGGTTAAGTTTATTCCTAGGTATTTTATTTTATTTGTAGTTATTGCAAGTGGGATTACTTTCTTGGTTTCTTTTTCACATTGTTAACTGTTGGCATACAAAAATGCTACTGATTTTTGTATGTTGATTTTGTATCCTGCAACTTTACTGAATTTGTTTATTGGTTCTAATAGTATTTTTGTGGAGTCTTTAGGTTTTTCTAGATATAAGATCATATCATCTGCAAACAAGGATAATTTGACTTCTTCCTTCCCAATTTGCATGCCTTTTATTTTTTTCTCTTGTCTGATTGCTCTAGCTAGAACTTCCAGTACTATGTTAAGTAACAGTGGTGAAAGTGGGCATCCTTGTCTTGTTCTAGATTCCAGAAGAAAGGCTTTTCACCTTTCGGTATGAGACTAGCTGTGAGTGTATCATATATGACATTTATAATATTGCAGTATGTTCCTTCTATACCTAGTTTTTTGAGAGTTTTAATCATGAAGTGGTGTTGGATTTTATCAAATGCTTTTTATGCATCAATTGAAATGATCATATGGTTTTTGTCCTTTGTTCTGTTGATATCATGTATCACATTGATTGATTTTGTATATTGAACCATCCTTGCATGCCTGAGATGAATCCCACTTGATCATGATGAACGATCTTTTTAATGTATTGTTGAATTTAGTTTGCTGGTATTTTGTTGAGGATTTTTGCATCTATGTTCATCAGAGATATTGGCACGTGGTTTTCTTTTTTTGTTGTGCCTTTGGTTTTGGTATCAGGGTGATAAAGGCCTCATAGAATGAGTTTGGGAGTAACCCTTCCTCCTTGGTTTTTTGGAATAGTTTTTGGATTGGCCTTAGTTCCTTTTTAATGGTTGGAGAATTCAGCAGTAAAGTCATTGGGTCCTAGACTTATCCATGCTGGAAAACCTTTTATTACTGCTTCTATCTCATTTCTTGTTATTGGTTTATTCAGGTTTTGGATTTCTTCTTGGTTCTGGTAGGTTGTATGTGTCTAGGAATTTATCCATTTCTTCTAGGTTTTCCAATTTCTTGTCATATATATGCCACGTGCAGAACTGCACTGTTTCAAATTTATGTGTTGTAATCCTCTCAGCAGATTTCTTGAGGTGTGTGTGTGTATATATATATATATATATTTTTTTTTTCTTTTTTGAGATGGAGTCTCACTCTGTCACCTGGGCTAGAGTGCCATGGTGTCACCCTAGCTCACAGCAACCTCAAACTCCTGGGCTCCAGTGATCCTCTTTCCTCATCCTCCTGAGTGGCTGGGACTACAGGTGTATGCCACCACACCCAGCTAGTTTTTTCTAGTTTTAGGAGAGACGTGGTCTCACACTTGCTTAGGCTGTTCTCAAACTCCTGACCTCCTCAAGTGATCCTACCACTTTGGCCTGCCAGAGTGCTAGGATTACAGTTGTGAGCCACCGTGCCCAGCCTTGAGTTGTGTATATTATGTGCAACAAACTAAGTGGTCCTGAGGGGCCACTGCCTGGTTTTGCCCTCTGGACACCTGAATCTTGATAGGTAGGGACCCCTTGGGCCATAGGTTTACACAACAATGGGAAAATGAGGATGATAAAAGGATTTGTTGGGAGTGACTGTAATATGAACTCTGTACAATTGTTTACTTATACTTAAAAAGCAAAGATAGTAGGTTCTAATACCAAGATCCATTTCCTCATTGCTGAAGCCCAGGTAATAATGACTAGTCAATATTGTTAAGGAATAGCTTTGGTCCTGTCTGAGTCCCTATCTGTGCATCTCTCAGCTAAGATCTGGTCAGTAAGAGGACATGCGTCTTATTTCAGGGCCTGCACTACTAAGTCTCAGGCCGATCAACTCACTCTGTTCAGAATCGTCACTAACTAATTTCTATGAAGTACTTTGCAATCTTTTGAAAAATTCTGCAAAATGCTTGCTGTCAAGGTGTGTAAGGCCAGCTCCTTCTCTCTCTTTGTGCTATGAGAATTCTATTTGTGGGGAGTGATGGGAGTGATTATGTTCTGTCTTGCTTGAAGTAAGAACTGAAGACACCTTCCTACTGGGCAGAAATAGAGAGGCCTCCGCTCTTACTGTGTAACCACATTGAACATTCCCTAGTAGCTGTAGGTCAGTGAGTTACATATACATCTAATGCCTCCTAGACTGACTTTTATTTTAATTAAATTAAGTCAGAAGCAACTTCACTTTTGCATATCTGTTAACTTCAGGTTCAGATTGGTGTAGCTATATTCCAGTGTTCCTTAAGGGGTTTTCCATCCTTGGACAGGGTCCTTTAATAGGACCAGTCATGCACCTGCAGAGAAGCTGAGTTACCTGCTTGTGGGGAAGGGCAGCAGCAGCAGGGCTGGGGGCACCCCACACAGGAAGGCATCAGTGTCACTCACAAGAAATGTATTAGTAGCTGTGCAAAATAGCTAGTCACTTGATTTTTGATGTGGAAGTTCACAGACTTAGTCTCTGCATCTTCCTCTTTTCTGTTCTAGTGGGAGGCTGGATCTTTTCCAATCCAGACGGCGTGTGCCCTGCAGGAAACACCAACTACCCGTACGGTGCTCCTTTGCCTCTGCCTGCCCCCCACCCGCACCATGGCTGTGAGCACTACTCGGGCCTCCGGGGCCACCGGCAGGCTCCCTACCCTTCTGCGTACATGCATAGAAACCACGCTCCCTCGGGTGTGTGATCTGCTAATTATACTCTTGGGGTGTGGGCTAGGATGGGGGACGGGGGAAAAGTGGATGAGCAGCTAGTAAAACAAGTGTCTGAAGGTGGAACCCATTTCATCTAATATGCGTATTTAATATTATTGTATATTATTATTTCTATGTTTTATTGTTATTTTGTGTATTAATATTTGATGATCTCCGCTTTGCGCAGTGGCAGCATCGTAGCCAATGAGATTTATCTGAGGTGCAATTATTGCTAATCGAAAAGTTTCCCTAATACCCCGACATGACAACTTGAAATATAGTCGGCATTGGCAATTTTTGACAGTCTCTATGGAGACTGAATTAAAAAAAAAGAAATAAAAGTAAAAAATAAATTATAAAAAATATTTTATGATCTGGTTATAACAGTCTTAGTGTTTTATAATTATTTCATAAAACACTCAGTCTCCTGGTTTCCAACGGGTGTGAAAGGCCAGGGTGCTGATGTACTGAGCGGTTTCAGGCTCATCTCTAAAAGCCAAGCCAAGTTGAGTGGGTCTAAGACACTCAGTTCATTGCCTTCACGTGGCCCTTTTCTACTGTTGTATTCACGGCTCAGTCCAGGGAATACTGAGTCCAGTGTTGGAGAACTATTAGGAAGGTTTCTGGGGAGCTAGATCATTGCACATTCAGGCCTTAGTTTGATTCAGCTGGAGGCATGCAAACCAACCTTAATAATTTTTGCAGTCTGATTGTTTATTTAAGTTGACGCTATTGTCTCTGTGCTTTTTTTCTCATCGACTGTTGCCTTGTCTACTTTAGCCTTGTGGAAGCTTCCTAGACCTGGCCTAGCTATTAGATTTGTAGAAAGAAAGGAGAAATGAAAACAAAAATTAATTTTTCATTAAATTATTCATGCAGGCCAGGCGAGGTGGCTCACGCCTATAATCTTAGCACTCTGGGAGGCCACGGTAGGAGGATTACTTGAGGTCAGGAGTTCGAGGCCAGCCAGAACAAGACCGAGACCCTGTCTCTACTAAAAATAGAAAAAGTTAGCTGCTGTGGTGGTGCACGCCTGTAGTCCCAGCTACTCGGGAGGCTGAGGCAGGATTGCTAGATCCCAGGAGTCTGAGGTTGCTGTGAGCTAGGCTGACGCCACAGCACTCTAGCCCGGGCAACAGAGTGAGACCGTGTCTCAAAAAAAAAATTATTCATGCAACAAATATTTATTGAGGACCGACTATATGCCAGGCTTTGTTTTAGGCACATAAAACATGGACAAATGCCCTACCTTTACGGAGATTCTATACCAATATGAAGAGATTGACACTAAAACAAGTAAAGTTCATGGCATGGGAGATGGTGAAGAGTGTTTAGGTTCCAGCCTCCTTCCTTCTTCAGGGACACCCTGAGCTCTGCATTGGTAGAGGGCTTTCCTGGTCACCAGCTACTGTCACTGTGTTCCTTAGCCTGCTACTGCCAGCAACCTCAATGGCTGCTGCCAGGAGGGGAGAATATGTAGCTTAATGATATCAGAACTGAGCAGTGTCTCAGTTGACTTCCTGGTTCTTTCCTGTAGTCATCACTCAGAGCGTGTGGTCTGAGCACCTGTGATGCACCAGGTTGCTGTAGGCAGTGAGGGAGGGAAGGTGATTAAGACACAGTTTCTTCCCTGGAGGAGCTCAGGGCTACACAAATACCTAAATAAGGAATCATAATACGGTGTCGTGAGCTCTGATGTGGTCCTTGGACCTGCGGCATCCCCTAGAAACTTGTTAGGAAAGTAGACTCTCAGGTTGTGCTCCTGAATCAGAGTCTGCACTTTAACAATATCCCCAGGAGATCCACGTGCACATGAAAGTTTGAGAAACAGTTTATGAAACACACAAGCCGAGGTGCCAGGGGAATGAAGGAAAAAGAGCATTTGATATGCCCGGTGGGGCAGCAAAGGCTGCCCAGAAGAGTTGACATTTAAATTGAGCCTTGCAGGCCGGGCGCGGTGGCTCACGCCTGTAATCCTAGCACTCTGGGAGGCCGAGGCGGGCGGATCGCTCAAGGTCAGGAGATCGAAACCAGCCTGAGCAAGACCCTGTCTCTACTAAAAATAGAAAGAAATTAATTGGCCAACTAAAAATATATAGAGAAAAAATTAGCCGGGCATGGTGGCGCATGCCTGTAGTCCCAGCTACTCGGGAGGCTGAGGCAGAAGGATCGCTTGAGCCCAGGAGTTGGAGGTTGCTGTGAGCTAGGCTGACGCCACAGCACTCTAGCCTGGGCAACAAAGTGAGACTCTGTCTCAAAAAAAAAAAATAAATAAAATAAATTGAGCCTTGCAGAATGAATGGAAAAGGACAGAGTGGGAGTGAGCAGGGGTGAAAGACAGATGATGTGACATGTGACACAGGCAGTGGTGCAGGTGGTTCAGGAGGGCAGTGTGAGCAAAGACACCAAAGGGTAAAGAGCCGGGGTTGTCCAGAGACAGATTTGGAGCAGAGTGTAGAGGGAGGGGGCGGGTGGAAGATGCAAGGGCTAAGGCTGAAGAGGTGGCAAGTGCCCGATCATGAAAAGAGCAGCATGGCCAGGTGTCTTAGTCCACTATAGTCTCAGGTGTAGTGCTGTAACAAAATCCCTAAAATCCAAAAAGACTAAGTACTTTATAAACAACAGAAATGTATTTCCTCACAGTTCTGAAGGTTGGGAAGCCCAAGATCAAGGTGCTGGCATCTTGTGAGGGTCTTTTTGCTGCATGATAACATGGCAGGAGCCCCCTATGGGTGACAGAGGGCAGGAAGGGGGCCTGAAATCATCCTTTTCTAAGGATGATTTCCACTCCCGCAACATTGGCATTAATTTATTCATGACGGCAGAGCCCTCGTGGCCTAATCATCTCTGAAAGGTCCCACCTCTCAGCACTGTGGCACTGGGGACTAAGTTTCCAACACATGAACTGGAACACATTCAAGCTATAGCACCAGGAATACACACTGGAATCTCCCTTTGCTTTCTCCCTTTCCCCCTTTCCCCTTCCTTCCTCTCTTCCTCTTTTCCATCTTTCTCTCTCATATATATATATACGCATATATACATATATATATTTACATATATATATACACATACACACACTATTTATGCAAATGGAGATTCAAGTAAATAGAAGACATTATTCTTTTTTCCACTAGAAAAATATGTATTTAAAGTGCACAACATGATATTTTGATATACACATTGTGAAATGATTACTACAGTCAAGCAAATTAACATATCCATCTTCTGACATGGTTACCTTTTTTTTAATGGTGAGAGCACCTGAAATCTACTCTGTTTGCAAATGTCCAGTATCCTGTACAGTATTAGTGACTATAGTCGTCATGCTGTAGATTTGTTCTCTGGACTTGTTCATCTTACATAACTGCAACTTTGTATACCTTGACCAACATCTCCTCATTTCCCCACCTCCCCGCCCTGGTCACCACTAGTCTACTCTGCTTCTGTGCATGAACTTTCTTAGGTTCCATACACAAGTGAGATCTCACAGTCGTTTTCGTTCTGTGAGAAGACACTATTCTTGAGATGTTTAAATCTACTCTGGGACTGCTGAGAAGGATAAGGTCCTGGACCTCAGAAATCTCATCTGGCATGCTGGAGCCATTGGGCTCGTCTTGAGGGGAGGCTGCTACGGTCCCTCCTTAAAGGGCAGTGAATGTGGCGGAATGAGTCAGACAGATCTGTGTCACGAAGGGCAAATCATCCTATGTCTCTGAGCCTAGTCTATAAAATGGAGACAGGACGTTGTGAAAATTAAACTGTGACCCATACCTGGCATATGGTTGCCATTCAATAAACCTAAGTTCCTTCCTCTTTTCTGTTTCCCTGAGAAAGCACCAACAAACTGTTGGTGCCTGTAGTACAAGCCATGGTTATATTTTGCCCTAGGGTAATGTCATTGGTCAGCATCTTCACGTGTTCTACATGCACCCTCAATTCAACTGTTGTTATTTCCCCAAAGTGAATTTGATAGAAAGCTCAAGCAATAATCTGCAAGTTTTCTCGGGACCCGACAGCTGGACTTCCCTCTCCTCCACGCCGCATGCCAGCATCCTGTCTGTGCCCCACACCAACGGCCCCGTCAACCCAGGGGCTAGGTAAGCCCAGCGCCAGCGGCACACTCATTGGTGGTCTTGGGGGTTTGCTTTGGCACGGGGACTCAAGTTCATCCTTTTTCCTAGGGTGGCTTGGTCTGAGTCTTTGTCCCGATTCCTAAGCCACTAGCAAGCGAAGGTGACAACAGGACGGAGGTCTCCTTTCCTAACAGGAGAAGAGGTGGTGGGAAAGCACCTGCTCAGTCGTGTATTCTTTCTTTTGTGGCTTTGGCATTTTATATTTTAAAGGGAAAAGACATGACAGCTGGAGATAATTTGTCTTAAACTCCATCAAAAATACTTCAAACTGTGGTGGTAGCAAATAGATACTGTCTATTGGGAAACTGAAGAGGAAAAGTGTAAATATACACTGAGAAATCAAGACCCTTGGCTTTCCATATTCTCATAAGCCACCTGTCCTAAAAGGAGGACAGGCTGTGGGTGCCCGGCCCACAGCCCTGGTAAGAGGGCCAAGTGTAGCACATACGACCTGTGGAACAATCCACATTCCAGAGATCTGCATTTAGTTCTGACTTCTGAAAATCTGCGTGGTGGTGGGGAAAGAGAAGGCACCTTGCAGTCTGACAGACATGGGTTGGAGTCCCAGTTCTACCTCCTATATCGACTTGGTGACTTTGGGGACTTTTCTTAGCCTTACCGAGTTTCAACTTTCTTATCTGTAACATGGAAATAGTGTGAGCTACTCTGTAGAGTTGTGGTGTGCATCAAAATAAAAAAATGCAGTAACCTGCTTTGTAAGTGTCAGCTCTTATGTACATATGGATATGCAGAATTTTGAGAAGGTCCACAAGGGATTCCAAATTAAAAGACGGGACTTGGGGAGACTTCAGATGACTTGTGATTTTTGGGTCTAGAGAAGGTTAGGAGAATGTGATGGCCTTCAGTCTACAGCAGTGTTTCTCATACTATAATGTTTTGGAATCATCCGAGGGTGTTGTTAAAATGCAGAATCTGATCGGTAGGTCTGGGCGGGGGCCTGAGATTCTGCATTTCTAACGGGCTCCCAGGTGCTGCTGATGCCATGTGGCCCATGAGGCTCTGGTGCTGTGCTCTCCAGTGCAGCCGCCACTGGCCACCTGTGGCTCTTGAATACTTGAAATGCTGCTAGTCCACATTGAGATGTGCTGTGAGTGTGACGCATACACGGGATTTTGAAGACTTAGTATGAAACAAAAAATAAAATTTTCAGTAATATTTTTCATATCAAATGCATGTTGAAATGATAGTATTTTAAATGTTTTTGGTTACATAAAATATTAACAATAAGTTCATTATTTTCTTTTTCTAAATGTAGCTACTAGAAAATCTAAACTTACATATGTGGCTGGCATTGTATTTCTGTTGGGCAGTGCTGGTCTGGAGGATCGAATGGAAAAGCATTGATTTGGGCTGTGATAGGAAGTGAGAGAAGAGAATGAAGATGAGGGTCCTTGAAGATATTAGATAATCATGTGCCAAGTTCTGTACCAGATACTTTACATAAGTCATCTGTGGTACTCAACATCTGCAAGGTATAAAAATTCCTCTTTTACTGATGAAGAACCTAAAGCTCAGAGGCGTTAGAAACTTCCTAAAGGTCACACAGTGAGCAGTGTAACTCAGAGTCCGTGGTTCCCCTGCCGGCCCAGGGGGCATCAGTAAGGATTTCTAAGGGATAACGCAGAAAAGCCTCTTCTGGACAGCTGCGTCAGAATCCCAGCATGCTGAGCGGCTCTGGGAGCTCAGAGGATGGGTCCCTGCAGGTCTCCTATGGTCCAAGGAGGTCTATAGCATCTGACATACGGCACAGGGTGGATGGTGGCATTGCCACCTCTGGTTTCCCTGTTGGCTTATTTAACCCATTCACTGACTTTGTAGAGGGTCCCCCCCGCCTTTTTTCTTTTCTGTGTTTTTTTTTCCCCTGTAAAGATTTTGTTAGACAAACACAAATATGTTCAGTACCGTCATTGATAATGTATCAATGCGATGCAGTGTTATGAAGCAATACAGTGTCAGGCACTGCAGAGACTCTAAAATATCAGAACACGTGATGACTAAAGGCTGAAAACATTGGTGGTTTTTGCACCTGTTCCAGCTGCAGTCCTATACGTTGAGCTCTACATGAACACACAAGCTTTGCTGCACATCATGATCGACCGGGAAGCTTTACAAAATCCTGATACCCAGACTGCATGCCAGACCGGTTGAAGCGATCTCTGGGGGGTGGGACCCAGGCATCGGTATTCGTTTTTAAAACTCACTAAGTGATTCCAGTGTGCAGCCAAGTTTGTGACCCAGTGCTGTAGAACTAGAGAAGGCAAGGAAAGTGGCCCAAGTCCCCAGCCTTTCTGCCAGGGACCAGAGCTGACAGGTGGGGACCAGGAACGGAGGACTTCCTATAACAACCCCCATTTACTGAGTGCCATGTGCTAGGCATCATATATGCATTTAACCCTCAGCACAATCTCTGTAAGGTATATAAAATTATCACTCCCAATCTTGAAGATCAGAAAAATGACACTCGGAGATATGAAATCATTTGGCCAAGGTCACGGAACTAAGCAGTGGTGGAAGTGGAATTCAAACCCAGGTCTTCTGACGGCATCACATGCTGCTTATCGTGCCACATGCCTCCGTGGGCCAGCGGGGGGCACACGCATAGTACCTGCCTTTCGCTGCCCTGCCCGCTGTACACAGGCCACAGGGAGGCCGGGGGAATGAAATGCTGTGTCCACTGCGTAAGTTGCTAGTGGCAGGGCCAGCACCAGAACTCGGGTCTCAGGACACCTAATTTTATCCTCATTCCACGATATCTCACTGCTTCTCTCGGCTCTTCTGCAGAAATGGGGCCAATCTGTGTCAGAGCTAGAAGTCAAGTGGTGGCCAGGCACCCTCCTGCGACCTGCGCCCTCCTCGGCACTGTGTGTGGGCTTGTCAGGTGGCACTTCTTCCTCAGAGTGCCATCGAACATGCCCCTCTTCTCTCTCTGTCTCCGCAGCCCCTATCCGTGCCTGGTGACCATCAGCAATGGCGGCGGGGGTCCCGCCGGGCCCGGCGCAGAGGTGCACGCCAGCACCCCGGGAGCGTTCCTCCTCGGAAACCCGGCTGTGACCTCGCCCCCCTCTGTGCTCTCCACCCAAGCACCCACTTCGGCTGCCATGGAGGTCCTGGGGGAGCCCTCGCTGACCAGCATCGCTGTGTCCACCTGGACAGCAGTGGCCTCGCATCCCTTCTCGGGCTGGGGTGGCCCAGGTGGGGGTGGGCGCCACTCTCCTGCCACGCTGGACAGTTAGGCGGGCTCCTGGGATCCTCTGTCGGCAGAGGCCCTTCTATGTGTAGAGCTTAGAACCCCATCTACTGATCCCAGCGGGTCAGACTGCAGGCTCTCCCCTCCCAGGGGCCCGGGGGTGGGTTATACCACAAGTCCTCCTGGGACAGGGTTTAGTTTGGATGATGCTAATTACATCCCTCGCGTCTCTCCACCGTTTTCTTTTGCACTACCATTTCTCGGTAGCTTATCCTTGTCCTGCTTAGATGACAGAAGTTCAGGAATATCTTCCCTGTGCCCTGCCCCTTCCTCTCAGGATGGTTCTGGAAAGCCTGACTTCCTTTTCTGCAGAGGTGGTAGAAAGCTGTTAAGTGAGCTCAAAATTTACCTTGTTAAGGCCACTGCTTCCTCTGTGCAGCCCTGGAAAGTACAGTCCTCCCTGAGTGTACCTGGGCGTTTGGTTCCAGGAAGGACCCCTGCATGTACCCAAATCCACTCATACAAGTCCCACGGTTGGCCCTGTGGAACCTGTGTGTGTGGAAAGTCGGCCCTCCACATACGTGTGTTTTGCATCACAAATACTGTATTTTGAATCCGTGTTTGATTGAAAATCCACATATAAGTGGACTCGCACAGTTCAAACCTGTGTTGTTCAAGGATCAACTGTATGTGTGGCCGCAGGGCCCGGGTTGGTTTCTGCTTTGAGATCAAGAGAGGGTATGAGTCCATGGAGTAAGGTTAACACAAAGGATAAAGCTAATCACGTATTACAGTATGTATCAACTCACAGAAGTGAGGAAATGAGGTCCTGTCACTCCCTTGCTCAGGAACCTTCAATGGCTCACCATTGCCTATGGAATGAAGTCACATCTCCTTACTACAAGGAGACCCTCCACCACCTGCCCTGAAAATGCTTCCCCGGCTTTAGCTCCCTCTGTTCTCCCTGTGGCATCCGTGTTTCAGTCATGGCGGACGTCTCTGTTTTCTGAACTTTCATTGCACTTTCTCACTTCCACACCTCGCCTGTGTTGGAAGTGTCCTTCTCTGTCCAGTTCCACTGTGCGAATCCTCCCCACCTCCCAGGGACGGGCTGCATTTAGCGTCTGATGGGCTGAGGTATATCTGATCTTTCCCTGCTCCCTGCTCTCCCACTGTTCTCACCTCTGCCATAGAGCCCACCTCCTTCTGCCTTGTATTTTTGTTACCTGTGAGTGTGTCTCTCTCTCAGCTAGACTGTAAGCCTCTTGAGGCGGGGCCTAGCCTTGTCTTTGTACCCCACCGCACCTGGTACCATGCCTTGCCTGTCATAGGTGCCCAATAAACATTTACTGAATTGAACTGGTGTGAAGTGTGTGTGTGCTACAAGGGTGGTGTGGAGCTCAGAGACACGTCCCCATGACACATGTCTGTCGCGCGCCCCTCGCCAGCAAGGACCACGCAACACTTGGAGTTCTTCTGTCGTGCTTTATTGGGGTTCCCTCTTACTCTTACATTCTGCGGAAGACCCAGCGCAGCGGGGAGCAGGCACTAATATACACTCACAAAAA
>CAUYPO010013591.1:0-39055 GCA_963574435.1 Cheirogaleus major
GAAATTAATCGGCCAACTAAAAATATATAGAAAAAATTAGCCGGGCATGGTGGCGCATGCCTGTAGTCCCAGCTACTCGGGAGGCTGAGGCAGAAGGATCGCTTGAGCCCAGGAGTTTGAGGTTGCTGTGAGCTAGGCTGACGCCAGGGCACTCTAGCCCGGGCAAGAGAGTGAGACTCTGTCTCAAAAAAAGAAAAAATGTGTGTGACCGTCACAGCTGTCCTGTTGCAGAACGTGTTTATGGACATTGCATTTTCACCACCCTAAAAATTTCCTGCACGCCCAAGTCCAGTGGCTCCTGCTTCCAGCCCCAGCTCCAGGGAGACACTGATCTGCTTATGTCTTCCTAGTTTTGCCTTTTCTAGAAGTTTCACATAAGTGAATCACACGATAGTTTTTTGTGCCTGGCTTCTTTCACCTTTGACTTTCATCTGTCTCATGGCAGGGGTCGGCGGCGTGCTCCCTTTCACTGCTGAGTAGTGTTCCGTTGTACGGATGCGCCGTTTTGCTTGTCCACTCCCTAGGTGAGGGACACTTGGGTTGGGTCCAGTTTGGGGCCATCATGAGTAACGTTGCTCTGAACGTTCACTGGCACCTTTTTGTGTGGACATGTGTTTGCATTTCTCCTCAACTCAGCCTGAACGTCAGGGTGTGAGTATTGCCGTGAACTGCTCGTAAAGCTGCGGGGGAGAGTGACAGCAAATGTTTTATCAGCCAGTTGTTCCCAAGCACCTCCTGCCTGCCAGGCCCGTGCTAGGCTCTGGAACCCAAACCCTGATGAGCGAGAGCCGCCTGCCCCGGGAGCGCCAGCCTCCCAGCTGTCTGGCTGGAGCCCTTCTCACCGGGGGAACTTCTTTGCAGGTTACCGTAAAAGAAAAGGTTTAATGGCCTGCTGTAAAAAAAAAAAATGTTTATCTTTCTTTAAAGAATAGTGTCTGCGACGGTGCGTAAGCATAAGCATTCTTTTATCATTTCCCTGTCACTGGAAGGTTTATTTTCTTTGGCTAAAATTTCAGAAACTGCGTAACCGGCAGTATCTGATTGTAATAGGGCACCTTTGATCAGATTTCAGGCGACTAGTTGATGTTGTTTTCCCCCAACTGGCCTCGTAAGCCACTCAGTCGCAGACAGTGCCTCCTAATGACAAGTGTCCTGTCTGGACCGTTTTCCTCTTACACTCGAGACAAACGGAGAGGCAGGCTCACCCCACTGACGTGGAAACAGCAGCCACTTTCGTCCTGACGTTGAGCGATTTTACTTTATATTCCTGAAACCTTATTTTTAAAACAACCCTCCTCGGCTTCCTCTGTCTGTTCAGGGGAAAGACATTCCCCGCCGAGCACGTGTGTGTTGCCAGTCGGGCAGAGGTGTGAGCAGAGAGCAGGGGCCCTGCGCAGGTCAGGAGCCCGGGAAGGTCGTAGCCAAGTCACGGGAAGCTCGAAGCGGAGAGAAGGGAGTTCAGGGAAGGGTGGGGGTGGGGGTGTGGCGTTATGTCTTACCCAGGCACTGGGCTCTAAAGCTAACGTGTGAGCCATTTTATAGTCACAATTTCCCTTATCTGACTGTAGGATTCCTGGGGTTAAAACATTTTTTTTTCCCCTTAAAAGTCCTTTAAAGTGCCCTTGAAGGTACATAGTTTTGTGCATGTAACCCATACAGTAAATTATATGTTTAAATGTTTAATATAATGGAGTTGAATGTTCAATATATGGAGTAATGTACATTATAGAAAAGATGACAGAATACTACAAACTGTAGATACATTTATCTGCAAAATAAAATTTTACAGAACAACACTTTTGATTACACAAGCAAAGGATGGGTACGGACAGGTGGCCATGTGGGTGTGATGTCATGCTGTTGTCCTTGGAGCTGGGCTTCTGGAGGAGTCCTCCACGGCAGGCAGGGAATCAGTGGCAAGCAGGTTCAGGATGGGAGGCCAGTGGCAGAGTCCTGGGTTGAAAGGAAAACACGGGACGAAGAACCTCAATGGCAAATCCAGCGTTTCCACCAACGGGCTGCCATTGGGTTCTAAGTGAGGATTTGTCTGGAAGCTGCCTTTGCTTGTACTTCGTGGGTAGTTTATTCGAGGTGGTTCGGCAGACTGATAGAGGCCATTGCGCAGTCAGAGGGAGGTACCAACCCCAGCCGACTCCACACAGCTGCACCTGGAAGGGCGTACGCCAGGTGTGAACGCCACCTGTTTCCACGTGCGTTATTTTTCTAAGTGAGAAAGGGGAGTTGCTGCTGGGCTGTCTCTGGCACGAGTTGCGGGATCCCTGGAAGTCATCCTGTGCCACGTGCTAAGCTCTCTCCTCGTTTGCACTAGGCCGTCCAAGAAACAGCCATATCCAGGGCAGTGCTGTTTGGGACCTCAGCTCTCATTCCTGAAGTCTTCACCTACTTTTTCAAAAGGTAAGAGGTACACTCCTCTCCCCAGGTAGCAATAAACATTTTGACAGTCAAAATCCTTATGAAACTTGTCAGATCCTGACCCTGCTGGGAGGGGTGGGAAGAGGTCGCCTCAGTAATCTTCCCACAAGCACTGTCGCCCCAGTTCCGACAGTAGGGTTGATTCGGGGCAGGCGTGGCAGTCCCGATGTACGTGTTCCGTCAAACCTGGACGCAGGCCCAGGCTCTGTCCTCGGTCAGCTCTGTCCTTGGCGTGTCCAAGGACCTGCCGAGGCACATTTCCTCACTTCTAGAATGATGGGTTTGGATGGTTTGCAGGTTCTCCCAGCTTCCATGTGCTGTGCTTATTGCTCAAGCCTTCTCCCCGCCCCCATTCTGAGCATGTTTTAAATTAGCTTAAGTGGCCCCAGATTCAGTAGACCGTCATCCCTTCTGTGAAGCAAGAAATGGCCTGTGAGGCGGCCGGCCAGGGGGTCAGTCAGGGCTGCTGCGGTCGCCAGCGTGAGAAACGCAGCCGCGGGAGCTCCGGCCGGAGGGAGGGGGTTTGGGTACCGGACAGGCGAGGAGCGTAGCCTGCAGCAGCTGGAACAGGAGCTCCGCTGCCGGACGCTCTCCCTCTCCCTCGTGGATCTTGGCTTCCCTCTCTCCTGTCAGATTGGCTGCTTCATGATGAGCAGGGACCCAACTGCTGGTAACTCCCAGCTCCTATCCTCACAGCCTCCTCCTCAGAGATGAAACACCGCAAGCCCCAGGGGAGGCCGGAGTGTTGTCCCCTCAGTTCAGAGACTCCCAGGGAAGGAGTCTATCGGCCCGAGCTGGGTCATGTGCCCGTTGCTGCTCCCCCCCATCATGGTGAATCCAGGAAGCTGCCTCTAGAACCGCACATGGAGCACATTTCCAGGAAGCAGGGGCCTGGACAGAGCCCGCTGTTCCTCTCCACGGTTGACCCGGCTGGCTGGGTGCAGAGATTCTGCTCTGTCAGGTGCTTCCGGGCTGCTCTGGCTGGCCTCGAAGTTGGAGCTCCTCCTCCATGAATGGCACAGGCTGCCGGGTGGGGAGAGATGGTCCTCGTTTCCCCAAGGGCATGGGGGTGCCTCGAAGCATGTAGCCATTGAGTGACCTCCCAGAAACTCCATCCCAGAGCCAGGAGCGTAGACAGTATCCAAGCTGGAGTGACCTTGGTGGGTCTTGTGACACAGTGCCCTCATTCTGCATCTGAGAAAACCCGTAGGCTCCTTGGGGAAAAGTGGCTCCCCCGAGGACGCAGGGTCTGTCAGCCGTAGAGCAGGGTCAGAATGTCACATCCATGTCAGGATAGCCCAGGTCAAGAAAACCAGCTCTAGAATCTGACCTATCATTTTGGGCTGTGAGATTTTGAGTATGTTCCCAACTTTACAAGTCTGTGCCTCCGTTTTCCCCTTTGTATGAAGAGGATGATGATGATGGCACAAAGCTCGTAGGCTTCGGGGGATCAGGTAAGTGGATGCAGGCGATGTGTTGAACACCGCGCCTGATGCAGACCGAGCGCTCGGTTGGTGAGTTGAGTAGGAGGCAGGGCGGGGCCTGCTGCCCCGAGAGCAGAAGGCCACCCCCTGAAACGGCCCTGAGAGTTGAGCGCCATCTGCGAGCTGTGCCTTATCTCTTCCAGGACCCAGTTTTTCCTGAAAAATCCGTGGTCGTTATGGCCTGTAAAACTGTCTTGCACTATCCTGATGATGGGACTGATGGTACCAGTGTCCTTTAGTATGTTTCCGCAGATCGGGCAGGTAAGCGCCCCTCGTTTGGCTTTCGCGCAGAGGTTTTTTATTTCGTAGTTATGAGAGTAAAATAAATAAATTATTCTCCTTCTAAAAAAGTCTGCAAAGTTTACGAAAGTATAAAACAAAATATAGTTGACCCTTGAACAACGTTGGGGTTAAGGGCACCGACTTCCCCCTGCCACGAGGTCAGAAATCTGAGTATAACTTTCGACTCCCCAAAAACTGAAGTGCTAACAGCCTACTATTGACCTGAAGCCGTCCTGATCACATAAACAGTTGATTAACATATTTTATGTATGTGTTATTATACCGTATTCTTACAATAAAGTAAGCTAGAGAAAAGAAAATGGTGTTAAGAAAATCCTAAGGAAGAGAAAATATATTTACTGTCATTAAGTGGAAGTGGATTGTGATAAAGGTCTTTATCCTCATCATCTTCACGCTGAGTAGGCTGAGGAGGAGGAGGAGGAGGAGGATGAGGAGGGGTTGGTCTTGCTGTCTCAGGTGTAGCAGAGGAGGAAGAAAATCTGCATATAAGTGGACCCACGCAGTTCAAACTCGAGTTGTTCAAGGGTCAGCTGTAACAGTATTTACACATAGTAATAACTCTATCCCCCAAATCTCACGTGCGGTTTTGGATTCCACTTTTCTTAATGGCATCTCATAAGCATTTTTCTGGGACATAAAAAATCCTTGTAAAGATATTTTATTAAAGAAGCTGTCCTCCATAATTTTCTATACCACCGCTCCCTCCAATGGCGCTTTTGGCAGTGATGGGAATGTCCCAGATCTGTGCTGTCCGACACGGTGGGTGGCTGTTGAGTGCTTGAAATGAGGCTGGTGTGATGAGGGAACTGAATTTTAAATTTAATTTTAACTTAAGCACTCACATGTGGCTAGTGGCTATTGCACTGGACAGCTCAGTTCTGTAGATAATTTATGACATAGTATAATTTATGATGAGTCAGACTGCCTGGATTCAAAGTCCCAGCTCCTCTGTGACCTTGGTCAGTTAGCTCAGCTTCCTTATCTGTTAAAGAGAGGTGAAGATAATAGTGTCTCTGCAAAGAGTTGTTGCTCAGTAGGTATCAAGGACTTTTTCTTTTTTAAGTCAGGAAGCCTGTTTTATTTTGTTTTGTTTTTATTTCTAAAGCTCTGCCATAAATTTCTAGGGGCTGCCAAGGACATTATTGATGTTAGCGGATATTAGTGATTTCTTGGCTGAAAATTTCAAGTGCTTGTTTCACTGATGTTAATAGAAATGCCTTCAAAAATATTTATGTTTATGGAATGATCTTGTTCAGAACTGAAATTCTATAGATTTAGGTTTATAGAATCATTAATTCAGGCAACCTTGCCAGCATGTAACATATAAGTTTTGAATTATTTTAAATAAACTTGCTCTGGGGGGGTGGGGAGCAGACCAGCATCTGATCAAAATGGAATTTTAGAAGGAAAAAATATTGTTAATCCTCATAGGCCCACCTATTTGAACACTCTTTGCCAAAATTGCATACAAATGAATCCTTTTGGACATACTACTTCTGACCACGTTGAGACGCCACAAGAATACAGCAGGTGGCTTGCCTGCAGGCCCGCCCACTGATGAGGGCCTTCAGACCCTGGTGACGTCCAGCCCTGTGCTCTGGCTCCTCTCATGCCGGTGCTCACTCCACAAACGGTGACGGAGGGCCTGCCGGGCAGACCTGGCGCCGGGTGCTGGGATACAGCGGCGAGTGGTCCCTGCCCTTGCGGGGGAAGCTGTGAAGGAAGCGCTGCCATCTGGGCCACCGAGGTTTCTGGTTAATGGGAGCCACAGAGCCCTGGGCCCCTGACCTGGTCAGGAGCTGGAATCTAGATTCTGCGGTGTGTGGCATTAGCTGGCCATGGCTCTTTCCAGTTTTGTACAGATTTGAGTCATTGCAGGTGGCAGGATTCATTTTCCAGCATCAGGAGTGACTTAGATTCTACTTCACGTTATCATTTGGCCCTCACCCGGTGTGTGCTTTCTGCCGTGGCCTCTTTCTGCAACTGGGGCCCTGGCAGGCCTGCGGTCTCCCTCGTGGACAGGATGGGCCCAGGACATGCATACAAGAGTGACCGCAGCTGCAGCGGGACTGTGGCGGAATAGAGACACGTGGGGGGCAGCACCAGGGGGCTGTGGGGGCGCAGGGAAGGGAACAGCTTGTGCAAAGGCACAGAGAGACGTTCTCAGTGGCCACATGTGGCTGGAGTGTGGGAGAGGGGATGCCACAGCACCTTCTGTGTGGCAGAAGAATGGCTTCTGTTTATCCAGCACCTTCTGTGTCCTGGGGACTGTGCCAGACAGTCTCTTCAGAGTGACTCTTCAAAGTAGGATTTGTTAATCCCATTTTGCAGAGGGAGAAACTGAGGCTCAGGGGAGGTATGTAATCCCCTGTGCATTATTCAGCTATGACGTAGCCGGCTCTGGCACCGGGCCTGGGCAGGATGGGGAAGGGCCTCCCAGGTCCCATCTGCTGGTAGAACTTAATGGTGGAGGCAGGGAGGGAAGTGTTTCCAGAGGGGAGTGGCTTATTCAGGTTGTGTTTTAGAAAGGTCTCTCTTTGGATCCTGGATGGTAGGTGGGGCTATTGGGAGGCTATGGAAATAACTCAGGCTGGAGGGGACAGGGCTTGAACTAGTCCATGTTGGTGGCTTAGAGAGAAATACTTGAAGTGGATGAGCCAGAACTTGGGAGCCCTTGGGTTGGGAGTTTCAGGGCAGTGATGCAGAGGAAGGGGTCAGGGGCACCCAGGTTTCTGGCTCAGGGTGATGCCAATAGCCAGGAAGAGAACCCAAGAATGAAGGGCTCTGTGTCAGCTAGAAGTACATTTGGTCGTAACTGAGATCTAAGCACAAGTGCCTTGAACAAGGTAGAAGTTGATTTCTTGTTTCCATAAAGTGTGAGGTCCAGGTAAGGTGTCTTTGTGTCAGGAGTCCTCAGGGACCCGGCTCGTTCCAGCTCAGCACACTGCCATCGTCCTCAGGGCACAAGATGCGCCATCGCGGTCCACACCGCCACTTCTACTTCCACCACATTGGCCAGAACTCAGTCCTTTTGAACCTCACTGCAGGGGAGGCTGGGAAGCGAGGTGTTTACTCTGGACCTGTTTAAAGTTCTGCTGGGGAAGAAGAGAAGCATATAGGGGAGCAGGTGGCAGTCTCTGAGACTGTCACTGGTGTTTGCGGGAACTGTAGTGTGTCATATATGCAAACAACTATTACCTGACAGTAAACATGACTGAAATGCTATGGGGAGATTAGAGAAAAAGGAATTGCCAGCTGACCCAGGAAGGCTTCATGGGAGAGGTAGCCTTTAGAAATGGATGGGTTTAAACAGGCAGAGATGGGAGAGGGAAGAGGGCGTTCCCAGTGGAGGGTGCAGGATGGCTAAAAGGGCACACGGGGCTGCATGTGACTGGCAGGATGGCGAGGCCTGCTCTGCCAGGCCCGGGAGGTAGGCAGCGGGTGAGTCAGGCAAGGCTTGTAGGGGACACAACTCCCAGAGGCCAGAGTAGAGGCAGGAAATGGAGTCCGTCTCGCCATAACAACCCCAAATACCAAGACTTGCTGGGTCTTGAAAATACCCTGTCGGTCCAAGGTGGGCATCGAGGTGCCTGATTGGTGGTCCTGGGCTGGTGGGGGCCCCGTCTCCTGGTCCCAGCTGGGGTGGCCAAGTCCACTTGCAGAGCCCAAGGCCAACAGGGGTTCTGCCAGGCCCCGCCCAGAACGTCTCCTCAGACAAACCATGGGCTGTCGCGCCCTTCAGGTCCAGAACCTCGAGGACCAATACGGTGTTGGCCAGTACATCTATGGCCTGCTAGACTGGAAAGGTGGCTGGGTGCTAGATGATATTAGGGGATTGTTGCTAATTTTGTTAGGTATGATAGTGGCATAGTAGTCACATAACTATATTACTATATAAATGTTAACAAAACTTTATCATTTGGAATTTCATATTGAAGTATTTATAGGTGAAATGACACATCTAAGAATTGCCTTAAAATACTCAAGATGAAAACTCCCATTACTGGGTATAGGAAATGCTTGATGAAATAAGATCGCAGATTGTTAAGTTACTGCTGAGTGATGAGGGTCCGTTACGTTCTTTCTACATTTGTTTGTAATTGAATTTTCCGTTAAAAAATTTTTAAGAAGTTAGGTTATTTTTTTTTGGTATAGATTAAACATCATTGAAAAAGATAACTGAAATGGTTGCTTTCAGAAAATGAGTTGTTTTTTAACTTGGCTTCTAAGGCAAGAAAAATTCTTAATATAAATATTAAGAATTTAACTGTTTTTCAGATACGGTGCAGTAATCTTGAAGAGGAAATTCGGTCTTCAACGGAAGAAACAGAACTGTACTATAACAGAGGGGTGTAGGGTGAGTTTTAGGTGAATTTGTTCCTGCTTGAAAACCTTTCAAGGTTTTGAGGACTCTGCCAAAGGTCGGGGACCCCGAAGGTGCCTGCACTGACAACATGACCTAAGAGTGCATGTGTCTCGACTGTTTCCAGGCTGGTGTGTCTTTAAGGCTGGCTGGAGAAAACAATGGGAGGGTGTCCTGTCTTGACACCCCAACAGGGCTGCTGAGGCCATGCGTACAGTGAGGACCGGCCTATGAAATCACTAATAAACTGGTCTCAAGTTGAGTATTTGAAGAAATAAAGGCAAAGGGTCCATCATGCCCAGGACACAGGCTTGCAGTTGCTAGCCTGGCCCAGGATAAACATGACCCGTCTGGGAAGCTGTTTAAGGCCTACAACCCCCAAAGCCATCCTGTTTCCCTACTCGGCTTACCCGATTCTAGACGACTACTTACAATCTTTGCCACCCTCCAACCTGCGCCTTTCCCCTCACTGGCAAAGGACCCTGTCTCCTCCTTCGCTGGGAAAACCAGGGCCGGCCAGTGGTGGAACCTCCTGGCACCAAATCTGCAAACTGCCCTCCCCCGTCCCCATCCTGTCCTCTACTCGAGGTCAGCTGTCCCCCTGGCTCCAGCCTCCCTGTGGCTCCTTCCCAGTAGCATGTAAACTACGTTAATGAGTCACCTGCCTCATTAAAAAAGCAAACCCCCTTCATAGCCAGACGTGAAAGAGTTGTGTGCCCTCACGGTCTCTGCCCTGCCTCCCATTCTGTTAAGACTTCTCTCATCCATGTCATCTGTGCCCCACTAACACTGCTGGGAGCCCAGGCCGGGCACTGAGCTGCCCACTGTGCTTTGCCACTTGGATGTCCCACACACACCTCACACTCAACCTGTCCAGATGTCTCAGGAAATGACACTAGCTGTATCGGACAGGATCATTAGTGGCACCCTTATCAAGCCCTCCCTGCACCCCATTCAGTAGATGGGGCCCAATATAGTCGTCTTCGGAAGCCACTTCATGTCCACTGCTGCAGCTCCACTGCAGCCCAGCAGCAACCCCGGCTGCTGCTGCCCGGCCGCCTCCTGTCGCTCCCTCCAGTCCGGGCTCCAGCCTGCTCTTCTAAACCACACCTGCTGAAGGGCCTCAAACGGTTCACCAGCTGTTGAGATCAAGTCTGTATTCCTCATCATGGCAGGCAAGAGCCTTTCCCTTACTCACCTCTGGCCACTCTCTTCCCTCACTCTGGACCAACACCCAGTCCCTCACACAGGCCGATCCCTCTGCTCCAGCTTATGCTTCAGGTCTGACTTGGACGTTGATCGCTCCCTCCAGGACTTCGAGGATTCACAACTGAATTGGGTGACCCGATACTGGCCACGGCTCAGCGCAGTGCCTGTTTGCCGATCCCGTTCCCCTAGCAGACTGTGCGCGCTTGAGAACAGAGACTGTCTTGCTCATCACAGTAGTACCCGGCATGGCGCAGAGCAGGTACCCAAACATTTGTGTACTAGAGGAATATTTCCAACACACCCTAAATCACCAAAAAATACATCTGTGGCTTTTAGCTTTCCCTAGGCCAGCCAGAACGACGGTTATTTCCAGATTTAGTAAGAAAAGTTTCACAACATCCTAAAAGGAAAAAAATCAATAAAAATTATCTGCCAGATGACTCAGTCTGGCCAGAGGCTTACACCAAACAAAATTGAAGGTGGGCAAAGGCTCCAGGTGGAGGTCTAGCCACTAACAGATAACAGAGTATAAATGTAAAGGCACATTCCAAGGAGAGGAAACTAAAGTTACAGAGCCTCTCCGGGAAGCAGGGGATGGAGGAAGGCTCAGGCAGGAGAGACGGGGCACAGCCAAGCTGTGGCTTCAACTTTCAATAGGTATTTTACGGATTCCTTAGAGCCTTCACTGTTGAAAAAAAGGCTTGTTTTCTTTTGTTTGCTTGGAGTGGGGAGAATTAGAGAAAATGGGCACAGTTCTTCACCTACCTAAAAGTTTGTTGGGTATCAAAATATTTCCATTTTATTTCTGCATCATAAATTTGTAATTTTAACAACTTTGATCATTATATAGTAACAAACAATGAAGAAAAAGATGTTAGTATTATTTTCATAAAGTGCAGATTTAATTTTCAATTGCTTGCCTCAGTAAACATCATCTCATTTCAGGTATTCCCCTTTCCCCACCAAAAGAGGAAGGGGGGAAAAGGCTATTTTTTAATTTTTATTTAACAAATGTCTAATACTAAGAAAAAAATGAAAGATCCAGTAAAGAAATTTTTTACAAACATGTTTCCAGGTAAGATTTCTAAGGACATCAGTACTGAGTGAAAAATCATCTTTCATAATTAATATGAATATACATAGTAAAATAAGTACATAATTTAGAACTCCATGCCTATTTGGCAATTTTAAGGTATCCAATTATGGAAAAGGTACATAACTGAAAAAGACCTTCATATATGGCCATGTTACTTTCACCGAAGTTGTTTGAAGACATTCTGGTTTTGGCCCCTGTAAGAAATTAATTCTCACACTCCCTTACCAACTATAGAAAGTCACTGTTTTAGTCCTACAGATGTTTCTATTCAAAATGGGCTGCTTATTTTACCTTATAAGGACTGGCATTTTTTTCAAAAGAATATTATTAGCAGCTGGATTAACTAAAGAGTACTAATAGCTTAAGTTTGCCAAATGCTTGCTTCTGCAATAGTATAAATATGGATTATTAAAGTTGTCTACTCAAGTATAAAATGTATGCACAATATAGGCAAAATGTTCAAAGGCCAGGAAAAAACTTTTTTTCTTTTACATAAAAGTGCAACTGCAGGATCTTTTGAATGATCTTCCAGACAGTTCTGCAGAAAACTTAGTAGTTTGGCTCAGAAAGTAGAGTTCATCAGTTGGAATTAAAGTTCTTCCTAGAAGAATACAAAGCAAAATTTCAGGTAGCTTTCTGAAAGTAAACCATTAGTTTATGGCTACACTATGAGACAGGCTGGAACTTATAATGAAGGCTTTCGTATTCCTTGTGATTTGCACAAGAACTTGACAGCTTTTTTTCTCTTACTCCAGGACATCGGGCCATTTTATAACATTATATATAGTAGTTAAGCACTTTGTCCAACACTGACAGTGGGCAGGAAACTAATCAGCTAGGAGAAAATCAGAAGTGTTTTCATGTGCTTCAGTGTTTTTAAGGTCAAATCTCAATACTTTCAAATAAATCATTAAAAATATAACATTTTCTCTGTTATTTTCAGTATTTTACATAGTTAATGCATAATCAGAGTGAAAGTTTTCTATCAGTCATCAGTGAGACATCTGTCAGAGTCAGATTTTCAGCATCTGTTCAGCTGCTGCTAGATGGTAAAGGAAGTTTTCCGTTGCTGGTGGAAATCGTTTCTGCTTTAGCGCCTCCAAATTGAGGACTCGCTTTTCTCCATCATCCGAAACTTCTGAAAAAGGTGCTAGGTTGGTGAAGATTTCTCTGGTTTTTAGGGCAATGTCCTTTAATTGAAAAGGAAAATATGCAACACGTTAGTATCCAAAAATGTGAATAGTTCTTTAGAATTCTTCCTGCTATTTTTAAGTTGGTTAGACTAACTATATAAAATGTGAAACAAAAAAAAAATCAATGTCATAGATTTTTTTTTTTACCACATTAACCATTTTTAAGTGTATAATTCAGTGGTTTGCAACCATCACCACTATTTCCAGAACTTTTTCACCATCCCAAATGTAAACTCTACACCCATTAAACAATAGCTTCCCATTCCCCTTCTTTAGCCCGTGGTAACCTCTATTCTACTTTCTACCTCTGTGAATCTGCCTACTCTGGGTACTTCATGGAAGTGGAATCATACAACATTTGTCCTTTTGTGTCTGGCTTCTTTCATTAGTATGTTTTCTAGGTTCATCCATGTTGTAGCATGTATCAGATCTTCATTACTTTTTAAGGCTGAACAATATCCCACTGTATGGATAGACCACATTTTGCTTACCCATTCATCTGTTGAAGGACGCTTGGGTTGCTTGTACGTTTTGGCTATTATGAATAATGCTGCTATGAGCATTTCCACACAAGTATAGTCATGTGCTGCATAATGACGTTCTGTATAATGACAGCTGCATATACAGGGGGTGGTGCCATAAGATTATGATATTGTATTTTTATTGTAACTTTTCTGTGTTTAGTTATGTTCAGATACACAAATACTATGTTACATTTGCCTATGGTATTCAGTATAGTCACATGCTGGCTAGGTTTGTTGCCTAGGAGCAACAGGCTACACCATATGCCTATGTGTGTAGTAGGCTATATGGTCTAGGTTTGTGTAAGCACACTCTATGAGTTTGTACAACAAAACTGTCTAATGACACATTTCTCAAAAGTATCCCTGTCATTAAGCAACACAATTATCTGTTTGAGTCCCTGCTCCCAATTCTTTTGGTTATATACCCAGACACAGAATTGCTGGTTCATAGGGTAATAATTCTGTTTGAACTTTTTGAGAAACCCTGCTATTGTTTTTTGAATTCTCTTCCCAAAAGTCCTCTTTTGCCTGGAATAACTAACCCAGCACCTGGAACTAAGGTTTTATTCCTTTTGGGCACCTGAGGACTCACTAAAGCTCACATTAAAATCATGGTTTTTTCCTGATTTGCTGACATCATTAATTCATTCAAATATTCTTGAACCCCTATAACATACCGAGGACTTTTACTTGCCCTCCCCAAGGTCTCATATAATATACTGAGTCATGTACTTTTAGTCCATGAAAAACATGATTCAAAACTCAAATTAACATTTTACCTATATTGTAAGAATAAGTGTTTTTTTTTCTAGAGACAGGGTCTCACTCTGTCACCCTGGCTAGAGTACCGTGGCACAAGCATAGCTCACTGCAACCTCCTCCTGGGCTCAAGCAATCCTACTTCAGCCTCCCAGGTAGCTGAGACTACAAGTGCACACCACAATGCCCAGCTAATTTTTACATTTTTTGTTGAGATGGGGGTCTCACCATGTTGCCCAAGTTGGTCTTGAACTCCTGGCCTCAAGCAATCCTCCTACCTTGGCCTCCTGAAGTGTTGGGATTACAGGCGTGAGCCACCATGCCCAGCCAGAATAAATGTTTTTACTGTAATGATGGGGGGACTGGTGGGCAGTGACAATTCACATGGCAGGAAAGAAGCATCTTCAGAGTCTCAGTGTTCAGGTCCTTAGGGCAAGACCCATCTACTTCCTAGCCACACACGGCAGGGTGGGCCAGCAGCAGTGACACGTTCCCTCTCTCCTCAGCTGTCTCACCTGCTCCCCAGTATTCTCAGCCTCAGCCCCTTGTTCCTGCCACAGCATTTATCATGGCTCATAATATCTTGTCATTTATTATTGCTGTTCATCTACTTCACTAAAGCACAGGCTCCGTGAGGGCAGGGACTTTCTCCCACTGCATCCCCCTGCCCAGTGCGATGCCTGACATATGGTCAGAGCTCAGTGAACACTGCATAAAATAAATGCACCGGTTGGACCAGGTGAGTAGAGCCTGCTTATCAGAGGGTCCCAGGTGGCACAGGTGCAGATGGGGCAGATAGTCCTTCCAGGCCCCAGGGTATGAGACGGGTCTAGACAAGGCAGGACCTGGGAGAGGTGAGGCTGGAAGTGCATCCCTTAGGAGAGGAGCAAGGAGCTGGGAGCTGGGTAAATGCAGAGGGGCAGCAGACAGGAGGGGGGAGGCTAGGCAAGCTGTGGTCACCACGTGAGGGGCATAGGAAATGAAACCTATTTGCCATCCTAGTCGGGCAAGGGTAATTTGTTCCTCCATGAAAACTCTCCTAGGTGGAGAGGATGCACTGGCTGGCGCAGAAAAGCATTCCAGACCTCCTGGAAGTTATATTTCTTACTGTTAGCAGTTGGCTTTGGTGCCAGCCCCTGCATATACCTGCCCTGGAGCTAGAGTGGGACATCGCTGTGGCCACCTGCAAGCCTTCATCTGTGCACCTGCCTGCTGGCCTTTCCCATGCCCCCTACTCTGCTAAGGGGCACAGCTCCGCCACACTGCCCAGTATGGTGTTTCAGGACTCTTAGTAATTCAGAAGATTAGTTACCTGTATAACCTGGCTGTCTGATTTCTCTGGATCTTCTGCAGACTGAACAATTAGCTGACCAATTTCTTTGTGCAGTTTGCCCATTGTCATGGCCTCTGATGAGATCAAGAACAACATATGTGTAAATAACTTAGAAGTTGACATAATAAAAAATAATCATGCCATCTATCTGAAAACTTCAAGGACCACACTGAAGGAATTTTCAAAAAGCAGCTGAGGACCTCCTACATTTCTATTTTGTCACTAAACACAAATATGACCACACGTTAGGAGGTAAGGCATAATGTAATCATGATTTCTACCTCATGGCCAAAATAAAAACATCAATACCAAACAAATTTCCCCTTCACACCCACCTGGCAAGAATTTTTGTTTTCCTTCCCAGACAAAGGCTAATGAAAAATTCTTGACTACAACTAAGTTGTGACTGTAAGCCAAAAGCCTGACTTTCTCATTTAGGT
The DNA here is from genome assembly GCA_963574435.1 of Cheirogaleus major. Taxonomy (NCBI): domain Eukaryota; kingdom Metazoa; phylum Chordata; class Mammalia; order Primates; family Cheirogaleidae; genus Cheirogaleus; species Cheirogaleus major. Next base: position 15,138 of record CAUYPO010013591.1, read on the forward strand.
CTTCACGGTTAAGAAATTTATCTTTCTGTCAGGAATGTTGTGAAAGAAGAGCTTCCTGTCAGTTCTGCAGAAGCCAGCCAAGCATTTGGTGGGTTACGGTCCTTAGAAATGAGCAAAGGAAACGACCTAAGTCACATTAATTACATGCATTGCTACAGTCTGCGGCAAGGAGGTTAACAGAAATTTCTGCAAGAGACAGACTTTGTATCAAGTGGCACTGACTTGGATGAGTCCATTTTATATTCTCAGAGCAACACAGGGCAGTGGGTGAGGGCCACCTTCTCTAGTCTTAATGCTTCAGCTGTTTAAGTGACCCTGGCCACAGCCAGTTTTCATCAGTTTGGCTTTATAAAAGACAGTATCTCCTAAAGATCTGATTCCATAGTTTGAGTTTTTCACCATGATCAAGAATATGTTTGTCATTTTAAACAAATTAAAATCAGTTATGGGTCTATTAATTTGAGGTTGCTTCATAAAACCTCACATAATCAGAATCTATCTAACAAAAATCCCTAATGAGCGAGCATTCAGCTGTCCCCACTTTTAGGAAAAAGGTATGTGACAACACTAAAGCTATTATCAGTAATCTGATCTGAAACCAGTATCTGGTAATGCCCTGGGCTCAACACAGCTGTAACCCAATCTTTTCTACTTCATGTAACACTAATTTAGGACAATTTAAAATTTCTAGGATGACACTATGACACTAGAACACCCTTTTTTTTTTTTTTTGAGACAGAGTCTCACTCTGTTGCCTGGGCTAGACTGCCATGGCATCAGCCTAACTCACAGCAACCTCAAACTCCTGGGCTCAAGCAATCCTGCCTCAGCGTCCCGAGTGGCTGGGACTACAGGCATGCGCCACCATGCCTGGCTAATTTTTTTCTATATATTTTTAGCTGGCCAATTAATTTCTTTTTATTTTTTAGTAGAGACGGGGTCTCACTCTTGCTCAGGCTGGTTTTGAACTCCTGACCTTGAGCGATCCGCCCGCCTCGGCTTCCCAGAGTGCTAGGATTATAGGCGTGAGCCACCACGCCCAGCCTAGAACACCCTTTCTTAATTATTAGCTCCAAGAACACTTTCATTCCCTTGTGCTTACTGAGACATTCTTCAAAAAGATTTTCCATACAGGAGTTGTATTTAACCCTTGCGTACATATTCTTTAATACTCCTTCCTTCAAGAAGTAGAGACTTACTCCTCTCCCCTTAAGTGTCAACTGGACTTACTGACTTGCTTCTAACACACAGCACATGGAGGAAGAAAACACTGTGGGACTTATAAGACTAGGTTGTAAAAAGCACGGTGTCCTCCTCTCTCTCAGCTCACTCTTGAGGAAGCCAGCTGCCATGCTGTGAGAACAACAGCTGCCCTATGGAGAGGCCCATGTGGCAAGGAACTGAGGCCACCTGCCAACAGCCACATCAGTTAGCTTGCAAGTGGACTTCTAGCCTCAGTTGAGCCTTCAGATGACTGATGATATCTTTTTTTTTTTTTTTTTTTTTTAAGAGATAGGGTCTTGCTCTGTTGCCTAGGCTGAAGTACAGTGGCATTATCATAGCTCACCTCCCACCTCAGCCTCCCGAGTAGCTGGGACTACAGGTGCACCACCATGTTAGTTAATTTTTTTCATTTTTTTTAGAAACAGGGTCTTGCTATGTTGCCCATGCTCATCTCAAACCCCTGGCCTCAAGCAATCCTCCTGGTTCAGCCTCCCAAGTAGATAGAATTATAGGCTCTCACCACCACGCCCACCTCTGACAACATCTTGATGGAAACCTCATGAGAGATCCTGAGCCAGAACCACCCAGCTAAGTTACTCCTGAACTCCTCATCCATCAAAACTGTGAGATAATAAATACTTGTTGTTTTAAACCACTAAGTTCTGAAGTGATCTATTACATAGCAATAGATCACACACCTTGTTTAAACAGAAAAGTGGAAAAAAGATGAGTAGCCTAACTTGTTAATATATATTGTGCAGCATAAGCACTCGGGATGTACTGCTAACGGGTCTACATCTATAAGAATAAATGCTTGTGTTAGACATAGAAAAAATCCCTCTAGCTTTAGCAGAGTGGGTAAGCAGGCCCTCAAAACAATGGTTTTAGAGAATCAGCCTAAAAAATACAACTGCTTGGCCTATATCTTGTGTCAATAACAGAACAGAACAGAGAACTAACCTTTTGCAAGTGGAGCAATGGTAATCTCACTATCTGCCAGATTCACAAACACATCGTAGAGGTCTGGTCTATTGCTCACCTCCAGGTCTACAAACCCAGCGACGTAACCTGCATTACAAAGATGAACAACATTACTGGAGCAGGAAGAAATACTGTGAATGTATCAAAAGAGAACTGAGTCTAAAACCTCATCAGCTACATTTCTTCACTGCTTTATTTATTTATTTATTTTTAAAAGCACGCCTTTATTTTATTTATTTATTTATTTTGAGACAGAGTCTCACTCTGTTGCCCAGGCTAGAGTGCCGTGGCGTCAGACTAGCTCACAGCAACCTCAAACTTCTGGGCTCAAGTGATCCTCCTGCCTCAGCCTCCCAAGTAGCTGGGACTACAGGCACGCGCCACCATGCGCGGCTAATTTTTTCTATGTATTTTTTAGTTGGCCAATTAATTTCTTTCTATTTTTAGTAGAGATGGGGTCTCGCACTTGCTCAGGCTGATTTCGAACTCCTGACCTTGAGCGATCCACCCGTCTCAGCCTCCCAGAGTGCTAGGATTACAGGCGTGAGCCACTGTGCCCGGCCACGTTTTTTTCATTTATATTATTTAACATTTTCTTTCAAATAAATTAATTTAAGTTTTTTAAAAGTGAGTCGATTTAATAAAATAGTAACTAATATTTAGGTGATATGCAGGCTTGAGACACTAAGTTGGTAATGGAATGACTAGTGTTTGGAAAATACCTGCCTAGAGATCTGTCCCATTTACTGTAAGGCCACCATGTGATTTTTACCTATGTTTGATGTGCTTGCTTCAAAGTACAGTGCTTACTACTCAGTACTTGCCTTTACTAATTGACAAAAACCAAAGTTTAAATTTGTCATTATTCTCCCAATTTTGGGAAGAGTCCAAAATGGAAGCCCACGCCCACTTCCAAAGGTTTCCAGGCCAATAAAGCCTTGATGTATCTGACCCAATTAGCTTATTAACGGACTAAAACTACGTTAATAATTAATTCTATCTTGCAGAAGCCAGAAGGCTCTACCTGAGGCCCAAATAGGAAAGGTATCCTTTCACAGAAATGGTAGAAACAGGAATCTACAGAAAGGTAACAAAAAAAATCAGTAGGAAATATAGAAATACTTAGCTCCTCTCCTGGATTAGTTCTTTTTAGGTTGGGACGACAAGTAGGAAGACAAAGTGTCGCTTTCCCAGGCATTCAGCCCTAAAGGAAATTTCTCTCTCAGGGCCCCGAAAAGGCAGGAGGCTCCTCCCGGTCCCGCCCCCGTCACCCGAGGCCCCGCCCCGTCACCCGAGGCCCCGCCCCTCTCGTAGGCCCCGCCTCCTCTGCGTCTCCGCCCGCCCCGCGACTCCCGCGCACACTGAAGATGGCGGCAGCTGTGTGCAGGTTGCTCCGGGCCTCGGTGAGTGGCTGTCGTGTGGGGACAGGCGTGTGGACACCGTGGTGGCTCCAGGAACTTGCTTCCCAGACAGATCCCGCTGCCCTGGGCCTGGGGGCCATTCGCCCTTCGTGGAGGTGTCAGCGAGTAACGGACCCAGAGGCCTCCTCCCGGGCAAGCTCCTTGCGCCTGCGCAGAACCGCCCTTCTCCTGCTCCCTTCTCCCGCTCCCTCCTAGCGGCCGGCTCCCCGAGTCCCTCCCGGCTGTGAGTCTCCGGTCCCCATCCCTTCTCCACCTAAGTAAGCATCCGGTCCGGGGCCTGGAGACATCCTGGCCCCTCTCTGTCACTGACTGTATGACCTTGGACAAGGGACTTCGCCTTTCTGAACGTTTTTATTTTCCTTAAGTTGAAAGAATGATGCTTCTATCAAGGCATTGCTGTGAACAGCCAGTTAAACGCTGGATGGAAACATGCAAAGTGCTAAAGTAACAAAAGGCGCCCGCCCCACTTCGGCCCCCTCCCACCCTTGCCTTCCCTGTGTCTCTGCCGTTGTTTACCCTTGTTTCCTGCTTTTCTCCTGGCAAAGCCCAGTGCTATCTTGCCATCCCCCTTTCTCATGGTGGGGTTCAACGCAGGCCCTTCTTCCTGAGTCATTAAAGTTGAGCAAACATTTCCCTTGAGCCTTGTCCAAACTTTCCCAGAGGCTGAACCTTGCTTTACTTATTTACTGGATAAGGCTGGAGACCTTGTCTTTTGTAAGGAAAGCCTTGACATGGTAGCACATGCTCAGCAGATAGTGCTGGGAAAGGGCATAAATACACAAGGTCTGGCCAAGTCGCCTGGGTTTTGGACCCTCTGTGTTGCTTTTAAGAGCATGGACTTTTTAATTGTTTAGTCTTCAAGTTCTTATGGTTGCCCTCCACCTTCTGGTCAGCAAAGGAGTGAGAAGCAGAAGGGAACGTTAAGAACATGGAGACCCTATTGATGATCTTAGAGTTTTGGGTTTGGTATTTGGTTCACAGGGACAAGGACAGCGGAGGCCACCATTGGCGTGATGCCCTTTTGGCAGGACCAGCTTCAGTCACCTCTGGAAAAACTTTCTAATATAAAGTGTTTTTCTTTCCAGGTTGCTCGACATGTGAGCGCCATCCCTTGGGGCATTTCTGCTTCTGCATCCCTTAGGCCTGCTGCTGTCAGAAGAACGGGCTTGACAAATGTATTGTGGTCTGGTTCTGGCCAAGCCTTTAGCACCAGTAAGTGTTGTTATGCCTTAGTTGGACCCAGGTAAAGGAAACTCAAATAATCATCTCTGGATAGGGGCTCTGAACCCTGGATTTACATTACATTCACCTTGGGAGCTTTTAAAACCACAGCACTACCCGAGTCCCCCCCCCCCCCCCAATATTAAATCCATCTCAGGGGTGCGACCAGGATGTCAGTATTTTTTAAAAGCCCACTGGGTAATTCTGATGTGCAGCCAGGGTTGAGAATCACTGAGGCAAACTGCCCTTCTCACATTTCCGTTTTAGTTGCCAGAGCTGTTAATCCTCTATTTTGAGGGGCATGGGGTGGGGGAAACTCCGATGCCTTCTGGGCCTGCTGTGAATGAAAGGGTGTGAGTGTTGAGCGGCCTGTGGGGACCTGAGACTACAGCTGCTTTATGATTCAAACTTGTCTGCTGGCTCTAGCTAGCCACTTAGGGACCAGACCTGTCTAATGGAATCCTCCGTGACCTGAGTGAAACTTAGCTGTTTCTTGAACATTTATACTCCATTCTCTAGGATACAAGCTTTACCGAGCTCAGCCTTAGATAACGATTGGCATTTGAAAATAGCTCGTTTAGATTTGTCGAGGCTTTGAAAAATCACAAATGGTTTAGGAGATATACTTTAGCAAAGCCTTTGTTTGTGGGTGAAATGTTCTAAGAAGTTTCACATTTTTATTACCCTGGGTCTTTAAAATATTCCTAGTAGTGATTTGATGCTACAGGTTAAAACTTTCCTCCACTAGTCCCAAATCCTCATCCCAGCAATTCCTCCTGCTTCTGTTCATCGCAGTCCCAGGCATTTTGACAGTGGATCTCCTTTGTCCCTCATTCCCAGGTAGAAGCAAGTCCTCTCCAGTTTTGACACATACCTTGCATCCATTCCTGCCCTTTGTACCACGACCCTCCCCTCAATACCTCTTACTGAGATCATTGAAATCACCTCCTAACCTGTATCTCCTCTTCTTGCTCCTCTTACCCTCCTCCCAACTATCTTCTTAAAAACAGCTGTCTCCTCTTGTATCTCCTACATAAAAACCTCTCATGACTCCCTGTTATCTCTCCTATTAAGAACTGACTCAGCAGCCTGGTGTTTAAGGACCCTTGAAGCATGGCCTTCAGCCCTTCCTGCTTGCTTCGTCCTCATCAGACTATGCCACAGGCAGTTCCCTGCACTTTCCCTGTTCCTTCCCCCCCTTCCAGCCATGCCTTGATACAGACATCATCCCTTCTGCCCTGTCCCATCTAGACTGGACAAAATCTGAACCATATTTAGAATTCATCTCTTGTCTCATGTCTTCCTTAATTCCATCCCTACTATCTTTGTCTTCCTCTTTTTAGTTTCCATAGCACTTTGAATTGAATTTGTGTACAGTCTAGAACCATAGAAGGAGAAATTACTGTACAGTTGGCCCTCCATCTCTTTCTTGGGTTTAATCAACCATGGATCAAAAATATTCTGGGAGGCCAGGTGTGGTATAATCACGCCTGTAATCCTAGCACTCTGGGAGGCCAAGGCGGGAGGATCACTTGAGCTCAGGAGTTTGAGACCAGCCTGAGCAAGAGTGAGACCCCATCTCTACTATAAATAGAAAGAAATTAGCCAAACAACTAAATATAGAAAAAATTAGCCGGGCATGGTGGTGCATGCCTGTAGTCCCAGCTACTGGGGAGGCTAAGGCAGGAGGATGGCTTGAGCCCCGGAGTTTGAGGTTGCTGTGAGGTAGGCTGATGCCACAGCACTATAGCCTGGGCAACAGAGTAAGACTCTGTCTCAAAAAATATATATATATTTTTGGGGAAAAAATCAATGATTATGTCTGTACTGAATATGTACAGACTTTTTTCTTCTCATTGCCTAAGCAATGCAATATAACAACTGTTTACATAGCATTTACAGTGTATTAGGTATTATAAATAACCTAGAGATGATTTAAACTATACAAGAGGATGCGCATAGGTTAAATGCAAATACAATTCCATTTTTTATAGGGGACTTGAGCATCTGTGGATTTTGGCATCGGCAGGGCCCTGTGTTTTTTTTTTTTGAGCCAGAGTCACACGGTATTGGCAGGGCTAGTGTACCATTGCCTCTGCCTAGCGCAAAGCAACCTCAAACTCCTGGGCTCAAGCAATCCTCCTGCCTCAGCCTCCTGGGAGCTAGGACTACAGGCATGCACCACCATGCCCGGATAATTTTTTCTATTTTTAATTGTTTGACTAATTTCTTTCTATTTATAGTAGAGATGGGGTCTCGCTCTTGCTCAGGCTGGTCTTGAACTCCTAAGCTCAAGCAATCCTCCTGCCTTGGCCTCCCAGAGTGCTAGGATTACAGGCGTGAGCCACCGTGCCCGGCTGGCAGGGCTTTTGAAAACAACCCCCTTGGATACCAAGGGACAACTGTACCTAAGACGTACAGTTGAACTGAATCTTTTAATTGATTTATACTACTAATTAATTATAGTGAGAAGTTTAAACATAATCAAATACATGCTTGATGTAACAAATAATGAACTACATACATGTGTGGGTTTTTTTCAGGTTCCTCGTACCACGCACCTGCTGTCACTCAGCATGCACCCTATTTTAAGGGTACCGCCGTTGTCAATGGGGAGTTCAAAGACCTAAGCCTTGATGACTTTAAGGGGAAATATTTGGTGCTTTTCTTCTATCCTTTGGATTTGTAAGTGTATTTTCTATGATGCTTTCATGTCATTCTGAGAGCTTCCACGCTGAAATTGTCTAACTCTAGTTACTCTCCTTGTCAAGGAAAGGTTTCTTTCTGACCATTTATTGCTGATGGCCTTGTTGATTACAGCTTGCATCTGTAGGTGATTTACAAGTGCTAAACTTACAAGGTGGAGTGGTATTCCTTTTAATGGTAGGGTTACAGAATGGCTCTATTTTATGTGCCCTGGAGTAGTGGTTCTTTAAGTTAGCCTATGAAGAAGTTTTCACTGTTCTGGGGGGAAATTAGAAAAGTAATGATAATAAAATGAATTTTCAAAGATACTTTATTTAAATACAGCCTTTTTATTCTTAAAATATGTCCCCTCCCCCATTTTTGATACAATTCCTTCATTAAAAAGGTGTAAGGAGATAGTGCTTCTTTTACTAGTGTAACACTAGAGTCCAGTGAGGATGTTAATCATTTTGCCTATTTCACTCTTCAGTAAAAATTGAACTAGTTTTTGGATTACTTATTGGTAAAATCCTGATTTTTAAATTCTCTGATGAAAACGTCTACGCTTTTTCCCCAGCACCTTTGTGTGTCCTACAGAAATTGTTGCTTTTAGTGACAAAGCCAATGAATTTCGCGATGTGAACTGTGAAGTTGTTGCAGTCTCAGTGGATTCCCACTTTAGTCATCTTGCCTGGATAAATACACCAAGGAAGGTATAGCATCACTCCCCTTGCCTTTGCACTTGTGATATTAAAAACAGAAAAGATCTCAGGAAAGACCAACCTAGACTTTGTCAAAGCATGACTAATCTGAAATGGGCTCTTTGTAGTCCTTATTTCCCAGCAACATCTGTTAAACTCTGTCCATATCTCTTTGACGTTACGTATTTACTGCCCACTACACTTGTACTTTCTAAGGTATAAGCAGTAATGGAGACAGGCGGCGTGCGCAGGGGAAACACCTGGGGTCCATTGCCTCCCACTTCGCCTGTACTCTCTGCAGGTCCCATGTACCCTGTGGGCTTGTGAGACGGTAGTTAGATTCTCTGATTTCACTGTTCGTGTGATCAGTATTCTTGCCTAGAAACCTGCTTGGAAGAATCAAAATTTCTAGCTATGCTACTGGACTATTGAGATCAAATTATTCAAAATTTTTTTTATTACTCTGCCGTTTTTTTGTTTGAGAAACTCGTCTTCAACTAAAAGAATGTTTTAAGAATTAGGCTGGGCATGGTGGCTCATGCCTGTAATCTCAGCACTTTGGGAGGCTGCCAGGAAGATTGCTTGAGGCAGCAGTTTGAGACCAGCCTGTGCAACATAGCCAGACCCTGTCTCTACAAAAAATAAAATCACCCAGGCATGGTGGCTCGAGCCTATAGTCGCAGCTACTCGGGAGGCTGAGGCAGGAGGATCACTTGAGCTCAGGAGTTCAAGGCTGTAGTGAGCTATGATGACGCCACTGCACTCTAACCTGGGCAACAAAATGAGGCCTTGTCTTTAATCTTTTTCTTTTTTTTTTGAGACAGAGTCTCACTCTCTTGCCTGGGCTAGAGTGCCGTACCATCCCCCTAGCTTACAGCAACCTCAAACTCCTGGGCTCAAGCAATCCTTCTGCCTCAGTTTCCCGAGTAGCTGGGACTACAGGCATGCACCACCATGCCCAGCTAATTTTTTCTATATATTTTTAGTTGGCCCATTAATTTCTTTCTATTTTTAGTAGAGACGGGGTCTTGCTCTTGCTCAGGCTGGTCTCGAACTCCTGAGCTCAAGCTGTCCTCCTGCCTTGGCCTCCCAGAGTGCTAGGATTACTGGTGTGAGCCACTGCGCCCGGCCTGAGACCTAGTCTTTAAAAAAAAATGAGAACAAGGTCTGTAGTATTATCTAGGATTAAATTCTGCCTCTATCCTTTTCTAGCTGTGACCTGGCTCAAATTACTTAACCTTTGTGTGCCTCAGTTTCCTCATCTTGATAAAAGTACCTATTTCAGGATGCTTGTGAGGAAGAAGTGAGTTAATGGATAGATTACAGAATAGTGCTTGGCCCCATTGTTCATGCTCAGTTACTTTTACCTATTGTCATTATCGTTGGCCTCAAACATTGTAATACATGGTCAAGAATGTTGTGAGACCATATAGGATAACAGCCAGTCATGTTTGCATTTTTATTAGAATGGTGGTTTGGGCCACATGAACATCGCACTCTTGTCAGATTTAACCAAACAAATTTCCCGAGACTACGGTGTGCTGTTAGAAGGTCCTGGTCTTGCACTCAGGTAAGATCCTGTTCCTTATAAACTTAAAATCATTTACATGCTTCGTAATATCCTGTTTCTTAGGGGATTTATATAGACCTTGGTAAAGCATTTTTTTTAAATCCTTAATTTTTGTCTTTTAATAAGCCTTATTCAGGGGTTGGCAATCTTTGAGAAATGGCTGAGATGTGTGTGCTCCCTCTACCTATGGCAGGAGAAAGACCCACCTAGGTCTCTTTCTGAGGAAGCGTATCTGTGTCTTGATGGTCACACTGCTCCATACTCCCTGACCATCCAGGCAGTGAAGCCATCGGACTGTTTGTTTGGAAAGGGGAGGCGTGGCTGTGTAAAAGACAGTCTCCTGGGATGGTGACAATCTCGTACAGCCCCTGGAATCAAATAGACCTGGGTTTCATTTTTTTTTTTTAACTCAGCTACTTAATTAACCTGTGTGACTTTGGGCAAGTGATTCAACCTCTTCCAACCTCAGTTTTCCCATAACTAAAATGAGGATGTACCTCCTGGGTTAGGTGTAAGAATTAAATGAGTAAAAAAAAAAAAATAAATAATTAAATGAGTGATGCAGCTAGAGTTTTTAGCGAAGTTCCTGGCAGCTGTCATTCCGACCTCTGTCCCAGATTGTCTTTTCTGTCTGTATCAGTCTCTGGTTAAACTTTTATTCCTTTGAGTGAAAAGCTTTCGGTCTTCCACAGTCACACAATCAAACACAACCTTTCTGGGAGGGTGAGAACTTAGGCCTTAGAGCTGGCATTTGAAGTCTGCTGAGAACAGGAGTGAAGGAGGGACTGGGCAGAATTTGACCTCGGGGAAGGAGAGGGCCCCACCTTGATTTGCTGGGCCTCACAGTTTTGCAGGACCCAGCTCGACAGTTCTCTCTTGTAGCTGATCTCTGGCCTGTTCTCCTCATGGGTTACACCTAGGATTTTAGGGTGGCATTGTGGCATTTGGCCCTTTTTGACTTCTTCCTTTAATAAGTTAAAGTCTGGTTCTTTCACAATTGGCAATGGCGGGAGAATGTGCTGGCTGTTTTTATCCCAGAGTCCCCTTCTCTGGGGAGAGTTGCTGATTTTGCAGTTATGTTCCTTCTGGTTTTAATGTCAGGATTAACGAGGGAGAGAAGCTGGGTCTGGCTAGTAAGATGGGACTTTCTGAAGTCCGTGGGCCCTGCTCCATCCCAGCTCTGCCTCTGTTTTCACTGGTAGATCGCCCCATGTGTACCTGCAGCTGGCTCCACCTCTGGGCATGCACCAGGACCAGTTAAGCCTCAAAGCCCAGACCCCGAGTGCCAGGCCCCGGGAGGGAGAGCACCTTTTTACCTTGAGTTTTCTGTAACTTGCCTTTTTCCTAAATGATCAACACTTGGAATTCCCACATTCTTTTAAGATGGACTGTTAAAACCTCTGGATTAAATAGCTGGGTGCAGTGCAGTGGTGTGCACGTCCCATTTATTCAGGAGGCTGAGGTGGGAGGATCACTTATTTGAGCCCAGGAATTCGAGGCTGCGGTGAGCTATAATTGTGCCTGAGAATAGCCACTGCACTCCAGCCTGGGCAACATAGACCCCAATCTCAAACAAAACAAAAAACCAAAAACTTTTAGGTTAAACATATCTTCATATAGCACGGTAACACTAACACTAACACAGAAGGTGAACACAGACCACTGGTAGGCTGAGTCATCTCATTGCATTGCTGCTAAGTGATAAAAAGTGATAGGCTTGGTTTTCTGCTCTGCAGAGTTTAGGGCTAAATTCTTTCTGCAAAGATTTTCCTGTGGGATTTTCCCCCATTTACCCAAGTATTCACTCATATAATAAATACTTATTTAACATAGATAACATACATCTCTGCCCCTTCCCATTTGCTTATGATTTCTTGCCAAGATTTGATACACTAGCCCAAAGAATGCTTGCCAGATCACTAACAAGTAAAAAAGTCTTCACTCTAGTTCAGTGACTTTCAGATACAATTTAAGGGCACAATTTTGAATTTGTAAATGTGACCATATTGCATGTTTTCAATGGTTACCTGGTCCAGTCCTGCCTTTATTAAAGCATCTGTCATCATTAAGATTGTAAGCTTTCTGTACAACAATGAAAATCCCATTTTAAAGCATATTATAGAGCTTCATAAATCTTATGAAAAAGAGAACTAAAGACATACAGGGGCAGAAGTTAGACTGTTTCTAGTTCTGGTGCTGTTGAGGTACTAATGGGGATAAATTCTGATGCAGAGGTCTCTTCATAATTGACCCCAATGGCGTCATCAAACATCTGAGTGTCAATGACCTCCCGGTGGGCCGAAGTGTGGAAGAGACCCTCCGCTTGGTGAAGGCATTCCAGTTTGTGGAAATTCATGGAGAAGTCTGCCCAGCAAACTGGACACCGGATTCTCCTACAGTAGGTTTTTTTCCCCAAAGCAATGGGATCCCAGCAGTGTCCCAGGTCCTTTCTGCCTCAAGGGCTGTTGGCAGGGAATATCCACAAAAGGGAGCCTGCCCTTGAAGCAGGGATGTAGACGCTGTGCAAATGGGTGAAGCTGCTGGTGGGTAGAAGGCGTGGGGGTGGGGTAGGGCGGGGTGCCAGGAACCCTTGCAGGCTGTTAATGTAACTTTTTCCCATGTGTTTTAAAGGAAACAGACCAATCTTGAAAAATTTAAAGAACTTTAGGTTGAAAATTGGTAGCTTTCAACTCACTTTTGAGACTATTATCATAAACTCAGTTACCCAATTAAATGTTTTTGTATTTTCAGATCAAGCCAAATCCAACTGCTTCCAAAGAGTACTTTGAGAAGGTAAACCAGTAGATCGCCCCCTGTGTACCTGCAGCTTCTCACACCAGGGAAGAACCACAGTTGGAACCTGCTTTTAGCATTTCAGAGATGATTGTTTGTAGAAGGCAAAGAATCAATCATGCTTATATTCATAAATATTACTCTTTTGTTTTTGTAACACTAGCTAAGGCTTTTAAAATGTGGTTAGTTATTAGTATTATAAAGAGTTCTTTATTGGTAACATCTTGATGGCTAGTGAGCTAGTTTCTACAGAATGCCTTGTTCACCTATTTTTTTAGATCATGTCTTCAATGGGTAAAAGAAACATTCTTTTTGCTTAGCCTTATTTAAACCTTTGTCTACACCAAAGTAGTACAACAAGTATCAAAAGCCTCTGATCAAGGGTCCTGAAATTTTGTTTTTAAATTTCTTTGTATTACACTGAATCTTCTGTTAAGGTAACAAGGATCACAGTTTTAAGTTGTTAGCATCAGCAGTCTAACTTAACTCTCGCAATGGATGTATGTGTGATTGAAGAAAATGTGAATCATGTTATAAAAAAGCACGGCAAAGTAACTTAACTGATCATGCATGGTCCTCATCCCTGAGATTTACAGTTTACATAGTCATTTTACTGATTGTATTCATTAGCTAACTTAGTGTCTACATGTTTCCAGACATTGATTAGGTATAATTATAAAGGATATTTATTGAATCCAGGGATTGCATTTTGAAATTATTATAATTACTTTCTTTCTTGAAGTGTTCATTATAAAATATATGAAAAAATAAACATATTTTAAAATACTTGCATTTTGAAACCATTAACTTCAATCAGCTTATTCTGGGGCTCTGCTTTTCCTTCTCTGATTGTATCAACAAACATTTATGGGGCATTTACCACAAAGATGGGCCACAAAGATGAATAAGATGCTGCCTCTACACTCAAGGAACTCAGTTTAGGGGGAAGACAGATATGGAAATATTTTCATTATTCAGTAAATCCTTGAGTGCTTACCACGTGCTGTGTGCTGTTCAGGAGGTACAAGAGTGAACAAAAAAAGTCAAGGCCCTGTCTTTATGCTTATATTCTAGAAGGGAAGCACAATAAAATTAAAATACATAAGAGCGTTTGGAAGGAAAGTAAGGGGGGGGGAGGCTAGAGCAGAGAGTTGCAGGTGTTGTTCTAGATAGGGTTGTCAAGGAGAGCCTTAAGGGAAAGTCAGTCCCTCTGGGTCTGTTTTCTCATCTGTAAAATGAGGACAATTGTACCTATCTTAGGGTTTTGATGAGGACCAAATAAAAGAAAACATGTAGAAAGTGAGGGAATTAGAGTGATAAGAAACCTCTAGGCAGAGGGCATGGCAAGTACAAAGGGCCTGAGGCTAAAGTGGGCTTGGGGTAGAAGGAGAACTGCAAGGAGGCCATGTGACTGCAGTAGTGAAGGAGGAGGATGGCTGTGGGGGCGTCCAGAATGCCTTATGCGCAAGCTAAGGACTGGGCTCTGTTCTGGGTTGGGAAACATCAGGAAGGTTTTGAAAGGAAGAATGACATCAAGTTGTTCTAAGATCACTCTGGCTCCTTTTAAGACTGGACTGTTGGGGTCCAAAGTGGGGAAGCAGAGGCCAGCTGGGCTGACTGTGTGACATACTTCAGGATAGAACCAACGGAATGATACATTCTGCTAAATACCGTGGTGCCACGGATGGATTTCTGGGGCATACTGTGAACACAGCAGGGGGCATCTTACTCAGTTATGGAAGTCAGGGAAGTCTTCCTAGAAAAGGAGATGGACTCAAAATTTACAGAAAAGTGAACCAGGTGAGCTGAGCAAATGTAGGAATGAAGTCACACAGGCCTGAAGAAAACTATGCGCTGGTTTCTTGTTCCTGGAGGGGCAAGGATTGGCCAGCTGGGTGCTAATCCACTGGGCCAGCGGCTGTGTTAGGGCATTTACATGTTTAGATCCTTTAATCCAAACAAAACCCTGAGATAGGTACAATTCTTATCCTTTTACAGATGAGAATTATAGACTTCGAGATACTGACTTGACCAGGGTCACACAACTAAATGGTGTGCTGGGTCCCCCAGCCCAGGCCTCTGCAGGGCCCCTGGACACGCTAAACACACTTCTGGCTTCAACGAATTCAAGTGCATACGCACAACCGACCCCCACCCCGGTGCTGGGGGAAGCGGGTGGGAGCAGGGAGGGAACGCCTGTATTCAATAAAGAAACTGGGCTTGCCCCAACACTGGGAAAAACTGCTGGGCTGAGGGATAGTGCGCTGTGCTGGGGACCCCAGGCTTGGAGTAATGCTCTGTTGCCTTTTTGAAATTCTCAGTTTTTGAATAAACGGGGCCTCACATTCAATTTTCACCCGGCCGTGCAAATTACGCAGCCGGCCCCGACTATGCCCGATACCGTGTACACCGGACTTCATGGTCAACTGAAGGCATTTGCGAGGGTCACGGCCACGGGGCGATGTTGCGAGGTGCCCACAGGCTCTTGGCAGTATGTGCTGCAATGCAAGGTAGGGAGGACTTTGCTCGCCAGAAGAGCTGGCGCGCGGGAGCCCGGGGCGGGAACGCGGGTGCGCGCGGCCCGGGGCGGGGCACCAAGCCCGGCTCCTCCTCCGCGCCCGGCCTGGCGGCGGCGGCCACTCCAGTCACCGCGTAGGTCCCGGGAAGGAGGAAGCGCAGTGCCGGGCGGCTCCCTGGGCGAGGGGTGCGGCCGTCCGCATGGAGCCCAACGTGCGCTTCTGGATCGCCGCACGCCAAGTACGGCCCGGGCCCCGCGCGGCTGGGGGTGGGGAGGACGTGGGCCGCGCAGCGTGTAGTCAGGCCGGGTGACATTGGGCAGGCCACGTGGTCGCCCCGCGCCTTCCTTTCCTAGTCCCGGAGTCGGGCTGGGAGCGCGCACCACCCGCGTTCCTAGCCAGACCGCCAGGGGGTGGGGGGGGAAATCCAAGCTTGCTGATGGCCACAAGGTCACCATGCAGATCTCAGGGAGTCTAGTCCTCGCACGTGTCTGCGCTCTGCTGCCTAAGCTGTGGCTGAGCAGGAGATTGGAGAGAAACAGGTTTTGCCACCTTGGTAGGCGCAGTCGCTGCCTTGAGACCCTGAGGCTTTGGGAATCCACCTTCCACAGGAAGTAACGCAGGCTTCACCTTCTTGCAGCGTCTAGGGCAAAGCTGTCCAATAGAAATATGATGTGAGTCATCTAGGTAATTTAAAATTTTCTAGTAGCCACATTAAAAGGTAAAAAGAAACAGCTGAAATTAATTTTAGTAGAGTACGTTTCACCCAGCAGGTGCAAAATATTAACATTTCAACATAGTAAGGGGCAAGAGCCAGGACTTAAAGCCAGAGCCACTGCAGAGCTTGGGGCTTAGTGGAACAAACCATGCCTGCTTTCTGCACGTGGGAACCCAGATGCATTTATTGAGTCCTATTGGGACATCCAATTCCATATTGCTGGAGTTCGGCCTTACCACACCCTCAGAGTCAGGAAACAGATTCAGAGACCTTTCCAGGTCGTTGCTTCCAGGTCGCATGTAGGCTATGAACGTAGGCCCATTTGAACCCCAAAATCTGGGCTTTTAACCCTCAGGAGCAATTTGCTATTGAGGAGTGAAGAGCACAGACTGCTGCTGAGCCATTTCCTGGCAGTGTTGCCCTGAGCTCATCACACTCACTAGCCCTTCTAAGCCTCAGCTTCCTCACCTGTGAAATGGGGGGTTTCAAGGTTCCCAGGAGGTGGTGCTGGTTAAGGGTAGATCACAGGAGAGGGCCCTGGTAGTTTCTCCAAGAAAGTGTCAACAGTCACTATTACCATGTATCTTTGGTTTTCTACTGTTGTTAACCTTCTGATACTTTTCTCTCTCCTAAGTCTTTTGTTCAACGATTTCTTCAGTGGACAGAACTATTAGATCCTTTGAATTTGTTAGTTTCAGCTGTAAGTATTTTCTTATTTTTGGAAATAATGAATTTCACGTTTTATTTTCAAGCTGGAAAACCATGTGTTCCTTTTACAAGCAGTTGAAGTAACAGAATCTATATATTATTTTGTTTTTATTCCTTCCAAATGAGCTTGTTAGATTGTAAGGGGATAAATAGAGGGTGTGTGTGGCAGCACCCGGGGGGAGGCTAAATCTGAATGACACACAGGACTGTCCTCATGGAACCTCTCAGGGAGTAGAGATCTAAGGTTCCATGTGGCATTGAAATAAGGTGTGCATTTGAAATATATTGATTGTATGCTGGTGAGTGAGCTTGTGATTCCTAAATCCGTGGATAAATATGAACAATGTTGAGATCATTGCTTGATTTCTTGGTTTCTAATTATAGGAAAAAATAGAAAAAGCAAGGCAGCTATTGTTCACCAATGAAGATGCATCCAGACACCCCTTGGAGGACCAAACGGTATGTCTTACGTGCTCAGGTGTGCCTAGTTCAAGACCGGGCGTAGTTGCCTTCAGATGTTTCTGCCTGCGTGGTCTGAAATCAGGTGGAATTTTGGTGGTTGATCTTGTCATTGTTATACACCACCCAGGGGACCAGGTTTCAAAACTGGATTAGTTTTTTAAATGTAGTTAGAATTCCATCCCATAAACCAGACAGAGCAGGGTTCCTAATGGATACTAGTGGGAATTCTCTGTAGTTGATTCCTGGAGCCCCCTCGCAAACTCCAGAATTCAGGCGGGCCTCTGAAGTCAGAATCTGTTTTCTGTTCCAGCAAGCGTTCCTGCCCACGGGCTCACACCGAGTTCTCCTTATCTGCCTTGCAGTGTGCAGAGCTTTTGCTAGCTCACAACCACCAGTCCCACAAGGCAAACTGTGGAAAGCTCGCATATTTAACTTGGTTTTTCTAAGAACTTGTGGGGGCCTCTGGGCTGACAGCTTGAACCTGGCTAATGGCATGGTGGCATCGTCTGCATACAGCCTGCTCCGAGCAGGGGCAAGGAACTCACCTGAGGGATAAGTTAGGTCTTGGTCCTCTCCAAGGTTAGAGACAGGACAGTTGTTAGTTCATTTGATTCGTTTGTTTTGATTTGTTTCATCCGTGTGGTAGAAAACAGCTCTGGCCTTGAGTCTCTGAAAACTGGGATACAGATGACCCCAGAAATGAGACTGGCAAGATTCTTCGCTGCTGAGCCACCTTTAAAAGCTATTGCTTCATTGTTTTTTTTTTTGTTTGTTTTTTCATTTTTAGTTACAAGAAGCTTGGAAAAGGAGTCTCGTAAGTTTCAGCCCCTTCCTAATTTTTGGCCTCTGAAAATAACAAAACCAAACACCTAGCTAACCTTCGCGTCTCCCCTCTAAGTCAACAGTGCATCCCGACAGCGGCAGACTGATCCCCACTCTCTTTCGACCTGCGGGTGAGTTGGTTCTAATTTTTAGAAGCAGGTTGGGAAGATGTGGTTTGTAACACTGAGAGATCTCTGCCTGCCTTATTTTAATTTTTTTCCCCCTAGCAGGATTTCTGACAGTGAGTCCGACACCACAGCTGAAAAAGAATGCTTGTGGGGTACAGGGTTTTCAGTGGAGAAGAACAGGCACAGGGCCCAGAGCTATGTCTGGAGCTGTGGAAAGATCTGGGCTTTGAGGGTGAGGGGACAGGCCTGCTCCATCACACCCCATGAACATAACGATTATTTCCTGGTTCCAGAACTTGTAGCTCATAAGAGCTAGTATTAAGGAGACCAATTAGTAGTCTCTTTCATTTTCACCACATCTAAAATGAGAGGAATAAAATCTGTGATCCTTCCAATTCTTCATATATTATAAACAAGACACTGGAAACAACATAAATATCCAACAATTCAGACTCTAAATCATTCATTAAAAAGAATTAGGATGGTAGATGGAACACAGACCAAAAAAAAAAAAAAAAACAAAAACTGAGGTAAGTCCTTGATGCTGATATGGAAAGATAGATCTTCAGGAATTAGTATTCAGGGAAAAAGTGCAAAGCATACAACAGCATGTGGTGGCGTGTTTGGATAACTAAGGGCCATGTGTGTGAGAGAGTTTGTGTCTGTCCTGCCGGACGTGTTGAACAGTTCATCTGGAAGGGTGAGCGCGTGCTGATAAACACGCCTGCCTGCGGAGGGGAGAGGTCTTGTGTTAGGTCTCTCTGTATACTGTGCTGTTTTGACTTTTTGCACATAGTTATAGTAATTTTATGCACAGAGTTTGTATTTTTATTAGGAAAAAAATGAGTGAAAAATGTCCTTTGAGGTCTGGGCCTTCAGGAGGCCGGGGAAGTGGCTTTGCAGTGGGTGGCACCCCTTCCCGCCTCCTGCCTGGGCAGCTGCAGGCGCTGACGGCTCTTCTCTCCCCTGCCAGCCTTCCTGCCTCTCACGATGCCTGTGGTGAGTACGCTGCCGCCCACTGCTAGGAGACCAGGGCGTTGGGAAGATGCCCACCCGTCTCCTAACCTCAACTGTGTCCCTCCAGCTCTGGACCTGTGTCTCTTGACTGCCTGATAGATAGCCCTGGGCCCCCACCTGTGACCCTTGTCTGCTGTTGATGTATATATCATTCCCTCAGTCTCCACCCCTCACCCCCCTTACCCAGTGGGTGACCTCTCGAAGGTCCACAGCGTCACAAGGTCATCCTTTTTTTTGGACACCTGCCACAGGTTGAGCATCGCTAATCTGAAAATCAAAAATGCTCTAAAATCCAAACATTGTTTGAGCACCAAGATGACGCCACAAGTAGAAAATTCCATGGCAGTCAAAGCTTTGTTTTGTGTACAAAATTATTCAAAATATTACATAAATTACCTTCAGGTTATATGTATAAAGTATATATAAAACATAAATGAATTTTGTGTTTAGACTTGAGCCTCCTCCCAAGATATCTCATTATGTACAAGCAAATAATTAAAAATAAAAAAAAATTCAAAATCTGAAACACTTCTGGTCCCAAGCATATTGGATAAGGGATCCTCAGCCTATATGCCTAAAGCTCTATACATGAGGTCGGGGAGGTAGGAGGTGCTTCGTGCCGCAAGCCCCATGTAATCATCTGTTTCCTTCTCTCCCCAAGTCTTCCCTCGATACAGCCCCTCACCTGGGACCTAGAGTTGCCCCCCAGTGAGGCTGTCCCACCTTGGCTTTCAGATGTGCTTTTTGCCCACATCACTGGCCCGTGTCTGTCTCCCCTGGCAAATGCCTACCCCTTGGCTGCCCTCGGGGACTGTAGGCCTTGGAGACACGGCCCACTGAGCTCCTGCGTGTCGCCAGAGCTGCCAGTTCAGTGCCTGGCAGGTGCTCACTCCACCTTGGCTTGTCTTGTGCGTGACAGCCCCTGCACCTGCTCCTAGGGGGCTCACTCCTACCTCCCCTCTGGAAAGTTCTTTGCTCCTGAAAGCCCTCCCTCCACCAAAGCACTTGTAACTCTGCTCTACTTTCTTCTTAAAAGGTATTTTTGTCGATGATACCAGCAAAAGGAATGATGTCCATGGTTTTACCTCAGGTAGCAATTATTTCTGTCTCATGATTGCTGAATTCTGTTATGCTTGAAACCAAAACATGCCCCATCTGCCTTTCCTGCAGGTTTCTTTGTATGCTTACACGACGGCATTCAACGTCATCAACGGCAACCAGAGTTACGTGAGTATTCTGAGACCCAGATGGTATGCAGTGTTGTATTATTTCTTTTGGGGTTTTTCGTATTTTTTTTTTTTTTAATTATCCTTGCTCTGTAAAACTGTGATATTTGCTAAATACGTGCTTTTCTTTTTCCTTAGAGTCGTCATACACCAGAAAGTATGATACTAGGGGCAGGAGCATTTGTTTCTTCAACCTTCTTTGGGGTAAGTATTTTTAATATCTGTCAAATCTTCTTTATTGCCTGGAATCAAAAAAAAAAGCTTTATTCTGATTACAAATTTATGTTCCAACTTAAACAATTTAGAACGTATGAATAGGAAATAAGTCACCTGTAATCCTATCACCCCAAAATAATCACCTTAATATTCTAAGTTTCTAGGCATGTACTCAGTACTGATGTCTTTTAGAATTAATTTATGCTACACAAACATGTTACGTGAATCATGTATTGCTTCTGATGTCAAGACACAGTAATGGTTAAAAGTGGAGACTTTAGTGTCAGACAAGCCTGGGTTCCCATCCTGGCTTAAACCCTTAATGACTCCGTGACTCTGGACAAGTTTACATAACCTCTCAAAGCCCCTGTTTACTCCTCAGATGAGCAGGGAGAGCACCTTAAGAATTAAAACGCAAAAATACATGGAGAGCGTTGGCAACGGTGCGGCCTGTGACAGGCACTCGGCCAGTGTGAGCTCTCTGCTGTTGAGTACGTGCAGCTTGTTTTTACAATGATGATGTGTCTTTCTTGTTTTCTAGCTTATTCCTTGTTTGGTCCAAATGAAATATTCCCTGGATAACCCTTGGATCAAAAGAGGCTTACCTGTCGCCATTCTTGGTGAGCAGGGAGGGCTGGAAGCATGCGGTCTGGGGCTTGTCTTTGTGGCCTGCAAGCCTTTCCCTGTCTCCAGAGATACCTGGGTCCCTTGGCCACATTGTGACAGATGAGAGGAACCATTTGCAGCCTGCTGGGCCCCCCCCCCCCCCAAGCCCAAATTAGATCTTTGGTTTGAGAGGTGACACTTTCTGTAGATACTCCATTAATTGCCAAAGGATGAACACAAGCCTGGAAACCCAACTTGCATTTTAAAGACTATCAGTATAAACGCTCTATGTGCATGAGTTCACTTAATCCTGGCGACAACTTACCGGGAGGAAGTAGTAGTATTCCCACGTGCAGATGAGCAGGAGGAGGCACAGGGATGTTAAGTAACTTGCCCAGAGTTGCACAGCGAGCAAGTGGTAGCACAGGGATCCAGCCTGGCAGTCAGCCTCCAGGCAGAGTGGCAGAGATGTCAGCTGAATATTTTGAGATTGCCAACCTGCAGGCTCACTATGCCATGCTCCAAATTTGGGTGTAGGAATCAGAGCAGCTTGAAGAGTTGACAGATCTACTTTAGT
Source organism: Cheirogaleus major (assembly GCA_963574435.1). Taxonomy (NCBI): domain Eukaryota; kingdom Metazoa; phylum Chordata; class Mammalia; order Primates; family Cheirogaleidae; genus Cheirogaleus; species Cheirogaleus major. The sequence continues at coordinate 36,730 of CAUYPO010013591.1, forward strand.
GGAGAAATTGGGGAAATTACTCGTTTTTACAGAAACCTTGTCCAACCAGCTTAAGCAAAGACTCGGGGTGTGTTTCTAGGGCCCTGGGGTTTCTTCTGGAATCCTGGCTGGGAGTTGGGCTGGGCCTCAGCTAGACCCAAGGCCGAGGGCAGCTGTTCTGAGCCTTCTGCACTGCCCTACTTGAGCACTTGGTTGGCCCAGCCTGTGGCAGGTGACCACCCAAGGGTCAGGAAAGGGGCAGCCCACAGAGAAAGAGGCTCGAAGTGGACAGAAACCCGCGAAGACGTTCCTTGGCTGGACCGGGTCTCATCCCTCTGCGGCATCGTCCTCTTGTCTTTACACCTGCAGCGCACGTCAGCGCCGCGAACGTCTTTGTATCCCGGAGTTTTGAGCCCGTTCGAGGAATTGAGGTCATGGACAAAGAAGGCAATGTCATAGGCCATTCCAGAAGAGCCGGGAGAAAGGTAAGGAACACGATGGAGCTCTAGCTGCTTGCCCTTTGGGCAAAGAATTGACGTTTCTATTTGAGAGCTGGTGACAAATTCACATCTGCCTTCAACCCTTCCTCACCCTGTCCTCCCTTAGCATGCCGACAGATTTTGCGTTTTGTCCCCTGACGTGTGAAAAGACGGGGCATGAGTCTGGGTTCTCCAGAGACACAGAACCAATAGGGTGTACATGCATACCTATTAAGGGGTTTATTTTGAGGCCACACGATTGTGCGACTGGTAAATTGGGAATCGCAGGGCAGGCAGCAGGCTGGAGACTTGAGCAGGAGTCGGTGCTGCAGCCTGTGGGCCGAATTTCGTCTTTGGGGACCCTCAGGTTTTGCTGTTACGGCTTCCTAACTGGATGAGGCCCGTCCACATGGTAGAGGGTGATCTCCTTTACCTGGCCAGCTGGTTGTAGATGGTGACCTCGTCTACAGAATGCCCCACAGCAACACCTAGAGTGCACTTGATTGAATATCTGGCACTGTCGCCAAGATGACCCACGAGGCTGACCACAACAGAGGGTGTCTAGCAAGTGCTGGGCTCCTGAGTGTGAGATCTTGTTCTTCAAGTTCAACATCTGCCCTCCCAGTGTTTGGTTGGGGATCCCTCCTGGGGCCCACTCCCCTCCCCGCCTGCTCTGCACTCACGGAGGCCAGCGGACCCCTCTCTCTGGGGGCAGAAGCCCTCCGTCTTCCGCCTCAGCAGATTTTCTTTTCTTTTCTTTTCTTTTTTGTTTTGAGACAGAGTCTCACTTCTGTTGCCTGGGCTAGAGTGCCATGGCGTCAGCTTAGCTCACAGTGACCTCAAACTCCTGGGCTCAAGCGATCCTCCTGCCTCAGCCTTCCAAGTAGCTGGGACTACAGGCATGTGCCACCATGCCCGGATAATTTTTTATATATATATATTTTTAGTTAGCCAATTAATTTCTTTCTATTTATAATAGAGACGAGTTTCGATCTTGCTCAGGCTGGTCCCGAACTCCTGACCTTGAGGAATCCACCCACCTCGGCCTCCCAGAGTGCTAGGATTACAGGCGTGAGCCACCGCGCCTGGCCAGCAGATTTTCTTATAGTCTGCGCTGTTAAGGACCAAGGATGGACTTAGGGAATCCAATGTGCTAATCTAAAACTCTTATAAAGGCCTCAAGTTTGAATAATTTTTACTATTAAATAGTTTATTATTTACTTATTTATTTGGTCAAAGCAACACAGTGGTTTCTGTGTACATTCAACTATTTGAATGTACCTGCTGTAGAACCTGCTAAGAACCTGCTGTAGTCTCTGGGAGTTTCATTCTGGGTGTGAACTTTTAACACCTTAAGGACCGCTCACGAATTTTCTCCTGTTTCCCGAGTCATCTGTTAAGGACTGCTCACGAGTTTTCTCGTTTTTCACTGTAGTTAAGATGATTTAAATAATGTGCAGTTTGCCCAAAAATGTGCAGTCCCTGGCGTATGTCTTAGAGATTTCTATGCGGTACGAAAGGTGTTAAGTAACGTGTTTTTAGCAGGTGAGATCTTTTTTGGTGTGTGTGAAATGACTTTAGTTGAGGAGTTACAGGATGAGGCAGTTGTTTGCAGGTGGCATAGAAGGCAGCGTGGAACAACTCCTGCTACCGAGGGAAGGGACTGACTGGGTGTCTCCCAGTGTCAGCACACGGAGGGACCCCCTTGCCAGCCAGACGTCCTTCTTCTGGCCAGCATGTTGGCAGAAGAGGAGGCCAGAAAAGTGGCTGTTCATTCCATAGATACATATGTCATCATTTGGGTCACGGAATATATTACTCCAAGTCCTATCAATGATTGACAAAGCTGCATTATAAACCATCAGTTA
>CAUYPO010013592.1:0-29061 GCA_963574435.1 Cheirogaleus major
AATTACTAAATTAGATCAGATTTTGCTAAATGGAAATAATATAACAATGCTGGTTCCTGGAGGAGAAGGACCTGAAGTATGAATGGGTTTCCTTGACTTATGCTAGATTCTGTTTTGTCTTAAAATGACAAAAAAAAAAAAAATGGAATTTTTTTGTTTACTTTTTAATATTTAGATCCCATAAAGCAGTTTCCCGTTAAAGGGAAATACTTTGAAGATGTATACCCATTTTGTAAGTTAATCATGATTATCTTGGAAAAAGAAGAAAAGAATTTCTTCTTTGAAGACTAAAATAAAGACGTGTTTTGTTAAAAAAAAAAAAAAGAAAGAAAGAAAGAAAGAAAGAAAAGAAAAGAAAAAGAAAGTTAAGTTTGTCCCCTTCCCAAGCTCCCTCTATAGAAGGAAAGACAGAAATAAAAAAGCTGGCACGTGGCAGAGACTGGGTAGAGAAAAGGGAGACCAAGGGGTGGGGGTGAGGGAGTGAAAGTCAGAGGGGGGACCCAGGACCAGAGGGTGGGCAGTGACGAGCTGAAGAACAAAACAGCCTCTTTATAGGTATTTACTTGTAAACAGATGCTTATACATGTATTGATAAAAGGTATATTTTTACCATGTTCTTTATTACATTACCAAATATGAAGAATTCATGGGGCTATATTTTTATGAATAAGATTTTATTTATGATGTTTCTATTCATAGATGTTTTTCATATTCAAGGGAACAGATTTATAAATACATCCTTCATATGTCCCTGCACCTCCCGTCACGCAGTCTCTGGCTGCGGAGACGATCCAAACACTCGCTGGGAAAACTGCCCTTGGTGGGGTGGGCTGGCCGAGGACCAGCCCTCATTATTTGCATCTCATCTGCATAACACCCCCCAGGACAGGACCTGGTCTTCCTACCTGATCTTCCTACCTGGTCTTCCCACCGGCTCTTTGAGAAGCTAGGACCCCTTTGCATCCTCACTAAACCCTTCCTGGGCTGGAAACATCCCAACTTAGGCTGGACCAAAGCCACCCTTATCCCCCTGAAAAGCAGAAGCACACACAATCGCACGTGTACACACGGCACACAGAGGGACACTTGTATACACCCAGGGTGCTCACAGGGGCAGGTGTGATCACTGGCGTCACACAACTGGGCTCACATATATGCACATACGCCACATGGAGTTCAATCATTTGTTCGTTCCACAAGCACCTCCTAATCAAGCAGTACTGCCTAGGGGGTAAGAGCAAGAACTCTGCAGCCAGCGATCTGGGTTCAAAGCCCAGCTCTGCCACTTAGGAGCTGTGTGGACTTTGAACGTGAAAAATCAAATGTATTATTAAAATGAATCTCACCTGCTTCTGTTTACCTCTTTAACTTGAGTACTAGGAAATTCAAAATGGCATATGTGACTGGCATCACACTTTTACGGGACAGCGTTGGGTTAAATAGTTATAAGTACTAGGGGGTTGCAATTTTGAAAAGGGCAGTCAAAGAAGGCCCAGCTGAGCAGGGTGTGGCTGTGCACACCTGTAATCCTAGCTACCTGGGAGGCTGAGACCGGAGGATTGCTTGAGCCCAGGAGTTCAAGATGGCAGTGAGCTGTGACCACGGCACTGCACACTCCACCCTGGGTGACAGAGTGAGACTTTGTCTCAAAACAAAAAAAAAAAGTAGTGGCTACGGGGGAAAGACCTGGTATGGGGGCCCAGGAAAGGGTCTCCAGGGAGTGATGTCTGAGCCAAGACTAGAAGGATGATGGGGCATGACTCAACAGAAAGGGCAGGAGGGAAAAGAGCAGAGCATGCTGGGCAGGGGGAACTGCATGTGCAAAGGCCCTGAGGTCTGGAGAGTGAGCGAGAAGGGAAGAGAGGCAGGAGTCCCACAGGGCCTGGTGACCCATGCTAAGGCACTTGGGCTTTCTCTTAAGGGGACTGGGGAGCCACAGAAGGGCACTCTGGGCTGCTTGGAGACATGAGACATAAATTGATTTGCATTTCAGAACACTTCCCAGATCAGAAATTGGCACCATGTCCTGTAAGATCACCTTCGAAGAAAAGCTGTATTTCTAACTCTGTCTTATGTAATAATGTGCTGCCCCCATCATAATGTTGTCATTGATACCCCTGCATTCCTAAATGGTAAAAACCTCTAAGATGCATGATGATTTCACCACTATACACCTGTTAGAGTGACTAAAATTAAAACCAAACCAAAAAATCCCATCCAATACGAAATACTGTCAGGGATGTGGAGCAACGGGAACTCTCATACACGGTTGTATGGATGAGAATGCATGTATGGGAATGCAAAATGGTACAGCCACTTTGGGAAACAGTTTGGCAGTTTCTTAAGAAGTCAAATGTACACTTATCCTATAACCCATGCATTCCACTCCTAGGTATTTACCCAGGAGAAATGAAAACGTGTCATCTCACAAAATCTTGTATGAGAATGTTTACAGTAGCTGTTTTTGTAATCACCCAAAATAGGAAACAGCCCAAAGTCCTCCAACTGGTGGATGGATAAACAAACTGGGGTCCATTCGTACCATGGAATCGTACTTACCATTACAAAGGAACCATTGATACCAACCACAACATGGATGAATTTTAAATATGTCATGCTAAGTAAAAGAAGCCCTGAAGGCTGCATACTGTAGGAGTCCCTGTATGTGACATTCTGGATGAGGCAAACCCTAGGGTCTGAGGACAGATCAGTAGTTACCAGGGACTGGGGGTTGGGGAGGGATTTACTATAAGAGAATTTTGGGGGGTGATCAAACTGTTCAGCTGGGCATCGTGGCTCACACCTGTAATCCTAGCACTCTGGGAGGCTGAGGCAAGAGGATCGCTTGAGGTCAGGAGTTCGAGAGCAGCCTGAGCAAGAGCGAGATGCCGTCTCTACTAAAAATAGAAATTAATTGGCCAACTAAAAATATATATAGAAAAAATTAGCCAGGCATGGTGGCGCATGCCTGTAGTCCCAGCTACTCGGGAGGCTGAGGCAGGAGGATCGCTTGAGCCCAGGAGTTTGAGGTTGCTGTGAGCTATGCTGACGCCACGGCACTCTAGCCCGGGTGACAGAGCAAGACTCTGTCTCAGAAAAAAAAAAAGAAGAAACTGTTCTATAGCTTGATTGTGGTAGTGGGTATTTAACTGCATGCATTTGTCAAAATTCATAGAACTGTAAACCAAAAATAGAATTGACTGTATGTAAATTATACCTGAATTTTTAAAAAGCAAAAAAAAAACCAAAAAACCACCCATAATTCTGTTGCATTTCTTATTTTAACTTGAACATAGTCTTTTTAAATTTAATAGTACACACACCCATACACATAAATGTGCATTCACATGGCCATCCACATGCATTACATGTGCACATTGCCACACACACTTACACATGATACACATGCCTGCTCATGTGCGCACATACGTGAGCGCCTGTCCACGCATGCAGACCAGACCTGCATACGCTGCCACCCCAACCCCTCCTGCGTACCTGATCAGGAAGTGGACACAGACGATACTCTCTGATTGGGGGCCCTGGCCCCTAGACACCACTGTGGCCTGGGTCTGGGTCCACAGGTAGCCACCACTCCGGGCCAGGAAGCGATACTGCCCCGTTACTGCCTGGCCTTTGCTCAGCACTGAGGAGGGGGATGGGGAGGGGTCAGGGCCACAGAAGGGGCAGCTGGGGAGAGGAGGCGCTGGGGGCTGGGGGCTAAGTATGGGGGAGCCAGGAAGGAGAAGTTTCCCGGGGGCTTGGGGAGCTGGTGCTGGGGTGGGGAGGGGAAGGCTCCCTGGGGTGTGGGGAGCTGGGGATCGGGTGTCGGCTGGGGGCCGTGCAGCAGCCGGCTCCAGGCCGGGGACGCAGGACACATACAGGTGTGGATGCTCTTGCTGACTGCATCCGAGTCCAGCGCGTGGATGTACTCGTAGGCGGAACAGCCAATCAGATCATCGGGACTATAGCCCGCGACCTCCGCGATCCTGGGATGGGGGGCGTCTCATCAGCCAGGGTGCAACTGGCTGAGGGGGAGAGTGGATGGAGGGAAGAGGCAAGGGGACACAGGGACAAAGCCAGTGAGACATAGAGACAGACATAGAGACAGAGAGAAAGGGAAAGTAAGAAACCGAAAAAGAGGAGTGTATTAGGCTGGATAATGGCCCCAAAGATGTCCACATCCTAGTCCCCAGATCCTGCGAATGTGATGGCATCTTACGTGGCAAAAGGGACCTTGCAGAGGTGATGAAGTTAATCTTGGGATGGGGAGATGAGCCCGATTGCCCGGGCCGGCCCAATGTGATCAGGGAGGGCCTCATATTAATAAAAGGGAGGCCAGCGGGTCAGAGTATGAAAGGAGTGGCATGCAGACGGAGGAAGGGGCCACGGGCCATGGAAAGCAGGTGGCCTTGAGGAGCTGGAAAAGGCAGGGACACAGATTCTTCCCTGGAGCCTCCAGAAGGAACCCAGCCCTCAGGTTTTGCCCTCTAAGACTCATTTCGAATTTCTGACCCCCAGAACGATGAGCCAGTGAATTTGTGTTGTTTTGAGCCACCGAGTTTGCGGGAATATGTTACAACAGCAACAGGAAACTGACACGAGGGAGAGAGGTCAGAAAGTGGGGGAAGAGCAAAGAAAAGAAAGTGCAAGAAATAGAAGGCGAGGAAGAGAGGGGAAGGAAGAAAATCACAAAAAGAAAGAGAGGAAAGAATGAAAAGAAATAGGCTGGGCGCGGTGGCTCACACCTGTAATCCCAGCACTTTGGGAGGCGGAGATGGGAGGATCACTTGAGCCCAGGTGTTTGAGACCAGCCTGGGCAACACAGCAAGACTCCATCTCTATGAAAAATAAACTAAAAAAATTAGCCCGGCATGCTGGCATGCACCTCTAGTTTCAGCTACTTGTGGAGGCTGAGGCAGGAAGATCGCTTGAGGCCAGGAGTTCGAGGCTGCAGTGAGGCTACAAACTGACTCATGTAAGAAAAAGAACAAAGGGAGACAGACACTAACAGACAGAATCAAAGATACAAAGCCCCACAGAAAATCCAGAGATAGGTAGACATAGGAAGAGAGAGGGGGAGGTGGGTGGAAGGAGAAACAGGACGTGAACTTGGGCAGGACAGAAGAGGAAGAGCTGGGGGCGGATGGGCCCCTGCCCACCTCTCGTCACAGTAGGTGAACTTCATGTCCAGGCTGTGGTGGCTGAGGAAGGCCCCCCGGCCCAGCGGGGGCTCCAGGCTGCCGGGGTGGGGGATGGCTTCACAGATGAGCACCAGGCATTGCAAGGGGGGATCTGAGTTGGGGCTCCCAGCCAGGGAGGTCTTTGCGGGAGGCCTGTAGACCCTCAAGTGTCCAGAGCAGTGCAGCACCTGGGGGCCGAGAGGGAGCGAGGCAGGGATGCATCGGGGCCAGGGCTACCCACAGGGTCCGCGGGGACGTGTTCTCCACAGAGAGACCCCTGAGGACTCCAGACCCTCAGATTCCAACCCCAGGGAGACTCTAGGCTCCAGAGGCTGGGGAGCCCCCGCCCCAGGCCCACGGCCCAGCCTCCTAGGTGCCCTCAGGACCCACCAGACCCAGCCTGAGAGAGCCCTGCAGGGTCCCCAGCCCCGGAGACCCCTGGACTGCAACCACCTTCGAGATCTTCAGGGGCTCAGGCCTGGCCTCAGCAGGCCCGGGCACCCTCGGGGCCAGGCCCCGCCCACCTTCCAGGTGGCTGCCTTGAGGTTGAGGGTGCGCCCACGGCCGGTGAGGGTGCTCTTCATGCGCAAGGAGAAGCACCGCTCGGTGGGCGCCTCTGGCTTCTTCTTGGACAGGCCTGGGGGAGGGTCGGGGATGGGGACATGTCACCAGGGAGCCTCAGATGGGGCCCAGTTCTCTCCAGCACCCTGGAGAGTCTCCCACACTTCATCCCCCAAATTGGGACCTGCAACCAGAGAGTGTATCCCCACACCCCCCCAGGGCGGAGCCATTTCTCCTCTTTCAACTTTCCTTAGTCTGGTGTTCCAGAGGAGGAAGGGATGTGCATGGAGCCTCAGTTTCCTCCTCTGTAAAGTGGAGACAGAGGCCTCCAAGGAACTCACTCAGCTGGGGAGTCAGGGCGTCCTGAAGCTCCTCTTGGTCACAGGGATGGATGAAATCGAATATACTGTGTCCGATGAGCTCCAGCTGCCAGGGACGGGAGCAGAGGTCGTGAACTGGGCCTCTGACCCGTGTCCTCCCTGCCACCCGCATCCCCTCGCCAAGTGCAAAGGCCCTGAGATGAGACCCCACTCAAATCATGCCTGTTTGCCAAGCCCAAAACCCAACTGCTCATTCCAACTTAGTCAGTGAGGCTGGTGCTGGAGGAGGGGACACAGATGATGGGGACCCACACTGGCTCACAATCTGACAGCATCCCTCGTAGCTGGATTCACACCCTGGCTCAGCCACTTCCCAGCTTTGGGACCTTGGCACATTCACCTCTCTGAGTTCAAGAGCTCATACCAACAGAGACATTGGTACAGGAAGTGGGGTAACGAGGCAGGGAAAAGTGACAGATGCCAACCATGATATCCATTTACATGAAATAGAAAAGAGAATGGGAGCTTTCTCATGGGCTTGCTGTAAGGGTTAATTAAAGCTAGTGTCTTGTTTTCATCCTCCCAGCCCCATGGCCTCCCCCCTACACCTCTTCTCCCACCCGAGATTGGCACCCACACCTCGATCTCCCAACCTCTGGTCTCATTCCTTCCAACTCCATCTCCATGCAGCACCTAGAGGGATCTTCCAAAAATGTAAATCTGATTCTATCTCTCTGGCACAACCTCTCCACTGCTTCATATCCTTCCATGGCTCCCCAGGGCCCTGGAGAGAAACTGTCTAATGTGGTCCTAAATTGTCCAGCCCCTACTGACCTCTCTAGAATTTTCTCTCTCAACTTCTCCCATTGCACTCTGCACCTAGACAAGATAAACTTCTTTATTTCCCCAAATTGCTCTGCTTCCTCTAGCCTCTGAGCCTTTGTCTGTTCTGTTCCCTCTGTTGTATATCTTCCTGATTATCACTGGCCCCACCCATTCCCCATACCCTTTTGAGTGGCCAAGACCTTCAGGTTTCAGCTCAGATGTACTTTCCTCCAGGAAGCCCTAGATTTCCCCCCAAGCTGGGTCAGGTATATCCTGCCTTTGGTCTCCCACCCCCACCCCCAGGCTGTCCCATCCCAGCCCTGACCATTCTGGGCCTTCCTGTCTGGTGACATGCCCATCTCCCCTCTGTACTGTGATTCCCATAAAGGCAGGGCCAAGCCTGTCCTGGTCACCACTGTTTTCCCAGCGTCACCAGCACAGGGCCAGGCACAGAGCAAGCAGCTCCTCTCACCTGACTGAGGCCCAGGTGTTTGCTGACATTCTCCGACAGGTAAGCCATGTCTCCCTCGGCGGTGAGCACCATGACGAAGCCCTCCAGGGCCTTCAGGTAGCAGGCATCCAGGGGTTCTCCCCCTGCTCCCACCTGGTTCCACTCCCCTGGTGCCCGGGGCAGGGGGTACGGGGGTGTGTCTGGTCAGTTGTGGGTCCCCCCTAGCTAGCCTCCCACCAATCAGAGAAATTTACAGTTCCCCCCAGCTGAGGGACAGGGCACATCCTAGTGGTTGGGAGTCCCAAGGAAGGGGGCAGGACCACCAAGCATTGGAATTAGGAGCAGGGTTTCCCAGGGGACAGAATTGTAAGGGTCCAGGGCCTGAGGGGGAGTTGGAATACGGTGGGTGGGCAAGTGTCCCAGGGGTTCAGAATTCATGGGAGACGGGACCTTCCAGGTGGTCAAAACTCTAAAGAAGCAGGGACTCCCAGAGGACAGAATTCTAAAGGGGCAAAGCCTCCTACAGAAGAAAAATTCTATGGGGCAGGGAAGGTCCAATGGGCAGAGTCTGCCAGAGGAGGGCTCTACTTCCCTCACAGTAAAATCTCTCAGGGTCCAGGAATTCCAAGGGAGGGTGTGTGCGTGTCCCTGTGTGTGCACCCGCACAGCAAGGCCTCCTGCATAATTTAGTCAAGAGGATGGCTACTAAGGGAAGAAGCGGCAGAGCTAGAGGGGAGGAGAGGGGAAGAGAGACTCTCAAATACAGTAAAGAGCCTCCCTCGGGTATTTATTATAAGAGGACAGGGCCTATCCGGGAAAGTCTCCTAGGGCTGCCGTCCCCATACCGATCCCGGTACCGGTCCATGGCCTGTTAGGAAGCGGGCGGTGCATCACCACCTAAGCTCCGCTTCTATGAAACCGGTCCCTGGTGCCAAAAAGGTTGGGGAGCGTTGTCCTAGGGGACCAAATCCTAACGGTTGAGGGGCCTGGGGGATTAAGCGGGCCTCACCTAGTGTCCTAAGGAGGCGGGGCTTCCCTAGGGCGCACCCTGAGGGGCGGAGCCGCACACGTGATAGACATCTAAGGGGGTGGGGCTCCAGCGGGGCCGCAGCCTCTCTAGGGAAGTGGATTACAGGGGGCGGGGCTCCGCCAGGAAAACGTCATCAGGGGGCGGGGCGGGGCGGGGATAAGACTTCCCGGAGGCAGAGCCTCCCTGGGATGGAGCTTTCTGTGGGCGGGGCCCTGCCGAGACGGGCGTTCCGGGGCGGGGCTCACCCGCGGCGCAGAGGCGGTGCATGCGCAGGTAGCTGATGGTGAGGCGCATGATCGAGGCCTTGTCCAGGTGGGCGCTGACGCCGCGCGCGAAGGGCAGCGTGTGCGCCAGCTGGTACAGCACCTCGGTCTCCTGGCTGCGCCGGCTGCGGGCCGCATCCCGGGACTTTTCCTTGCGCAGCTCCGTGCTCGACCTGAGGACAAGCGCAGCGTTCACTGGTGGCGTCCCCCAAAAGGAAAGAGGACTACGGGGAAGCGCCACATGGGGCCCGGGCTCATTGAGGGCAGGGCTGCGGTTGTGCAGGCCTCGCTGTGTGGTCCCAGCGAGTTCATGGCGCTCTCTGGGCCTGGGAGGATTACACTCTGGAATCCCACCTAGTCCCGGATTTTACCTGTTCCTAAGCCAGCCCATACTGCCCTCCCCGCGCGTTGCTCTTCTCCGAGGCGCGCCTAGGGCCCCTCTGTCCCCTCCCTGACTTATCTGCAGTTTATTTCCCTGGCTAGGGACACCTAGGGAACCGGGGAGGCCTCCTGCTGGGAAGGGGCTGGCCGAGCTGGCCTGGGGCCAGGGGAAGGAGGAAGCGTCCCAGGCCCCCTGCCCTACAGCCTCCCAGAATCTCCTCCCCTGTCCTTTCCCCTCAGCTGAGCTGAGTCCTCATAATCTTGGAACATAGATCTCAAAGTCTAACGGCCCACTAAGAGGGGCAGGGACCTGTCAGGTGACACAGCAAACCAACCAGTTCTGTCCAGCCAACGGCTTACCACTCATTCCTGCCCTGTAATCCACTTCAAATACCTGCATTTTGCGTGTAGGGGCTGGAAGAATGAATATCTTTTTGCCACAAATATCTGCCCCTTATCCAGCTTTTACTACTATGTCAGAGCCTGGGCCAAGAGTGAACCTTGTTAACCCATTTAATGCTCAGACAGCCCTAGAAGAAAGTTATAATGACATTCCCATTGAACGGATGAGGACACTGAGGCAGAGTGAGGTGCAGTGCTTGCCCATAAATAGTGAAGCCAGGGTTTGAAAACTGGTCTACCTGAACTCTTAAATTTTCCCTGTTTCTAGGGCCCTGGGTTTATCTCCAGGTTTTAGCACCACTCCCTGTTTCTGCCACTGTGTTCAAATTCAAACTCCAGGTCTGCCGGAGCTCATAGCCTCCGTACTTTCATTTTTGAATAAAAAATTGCAGAGTGCATTACATCTAGTATAGCATATAGTATAGTCTTATCTATGTGTATAATATTAATAAAACCATTAATAGTAAGCAGCTGTCATTTGCTAAGCATTTCTGTGTCTGGCACTGTGCCTGTGTGTACTCATTCAATCCTCAGGGGAGCCCTAGGAGGGAAGCATTTTAGACCTCCATTTTACAAAGGGGAAACTGAGGCTCTGAAAGGTGAAGTCCTTTGCCCAAGAAGTTACAAAGCAGGTAACTGGCAGAGCTGGAATTTGAATCCAGGTAGGGAGGTTCCAAAACTTTCAGTCTTTTCTCTAATTCCCTTCTTGGGACCCCTCCCAGGGAAGCAGGAGCAACTGCTAGCAGGGCATGCTGTCCTTTCTTAAGTTTAGGGGAGCAAAGGCAGCTTCTAGGGTGGCATCAACCTCAGCCCCAGGCAGACCTGCAGCCCCACCCCCAGGGAGAGGGGAGGAGATTTCCTATATAGACGCAGAGGGGGAAAAACACCCTCAGTGCAACGGGGTGGGAGGCACAGAAAGGGGAGCAGGCAGAATGGAGGGTTGAAGGGGTGAGATATGGCCCCCATCCCCTCCCTCCTGGTTGCTGGGGGCAGGGTCCTCAGTCCTGCCTGCCCTAGAGGACATTCCGTCCTGTTCTCTTCCAGCCCTGTTTGTCTTCCTGCCCAGAGGGTGGGGGAGAGTGGGCCTCCCTGAGCTGGGGGCCCAGACAGAGGGAACAGGGAGTGGGAACAGGCAGCTGGGCTCTGTAACTCTCTCTTCGTGGCAGGGCTGCTTCCTCCAGAGAAGGAGCCAGCTGGGGGCTGCAGAGGGACCCTCCTTCCAGCTCCCAGCCTGTTCTTGGAATGTTCTAACATCTCTAACGGGAAATGTGGGCCTTTACGGTTAAACAGAGTGTGGGGGCTAGTTCCTCCAGTTCCAGGTTTCAATCCCGCCTTCACTACTTGTCAGCTGTGTGACTTTGGACAAGTTGCACAGCCTCCCTGAGCATAGTAACAGCACCTACCTCATAGGGCTGTTCTGAAGATTAAATGAGTTAATATATTTCAAGGACTTGGAAAACAGAACCTGGCAATGGGTTAGTGCTATGTAAAGGTTAAACTTACTATTCTCCCTTTGTGCGATCAGGGTTGGAAGGCTCGGGCTTGGGAGCCTCTTGGGCACTGCAGTAACCTGTGGGCCGTGGTGGTGACCCCATGGTGTGGCGTATGTGTACAATTACATGGTTTTTATACAAGCACCTTGGGAAGAGGACTAAATAATAATGATAGTAGTAATAGTGATAGCGTTGGTGTATTGAACACTCACAGAGCTAGAGACCCCATCAAATCCTTACAACCACCCTATGGAGCAGAAGTGATCTCCCTCGTACAAAGGAAGAAACCGAGGGTCAGAGCAGCCCTTGCCCAAGTAACCCCGGGGTAATCCCAGCGCCTGCCATCAATGCTCAACTGAGCTTACCTGCTTCTCAGTTAATCCAACCATGTACCTGCCGATACCTTACCCATTTCCTGATGAGGAAGCAGGCCCAGGGAGGTGATGGAACTTGCCTAAGGCCACACAGCTTTCCAAAGCAGAGCAAGGATTCAAGCCAGGTCTACCTACTTCCACCCAGAACTCTGGCTTGATGGCAGTTTACTGCACACCTACTGGGTATCCCGCCCCCCAGGTCTGTTTCTTCATCTTGCTCTGGGGTGGGGGAGGGGAGGTATGACCCCTATTTTCCAGGATATGAAACTAAGGCTCAGAGAGGCAGCCACTGGCACAAGGCCATACAACCAGGAAGTGGGCGAGCTGGGATTTGAACCCTGACTTTGGGGACTGTGCTCTTGGCAGTTGTACCCACCACCCAAGGGGCCCCTGCCCTGCTCCTCTTTCACCTAGTGGCCACAGTCCCTTCCCCCATCCCACCCCTGCTGCCTCCTGATCTCCCCAGCTGGCCCCATGCCCAGCCCTGGGCCAGCCCCTTGGCACTCTGCCCAGCTCGGTACGTGCAGCTGGAACCCTGCCACCCTTCCTCTGTGTTCCAGCCCAGAACAGGGGGTGGGGCCACGGGCTGGAGGCCTCAGGGAGAGGCCTGGGAAAGGGGCTGGGGCCCAGTGCCCCCTGTCCCAACCAGGAGGGAGAGAAGCCCACCTCTTCCCTGCCCTGAAGGGCTGGCCACCCATGAGCAACAGCATGAGGAAAGTGGGGAGACCCTGCCCCGCATTCCGGGCTGCTTCTGGGCCTCTCTCTTCTGATACTCAATTGGGTATTAGGGGTCTTGCAAAAAGTGGAGGATCTGGAGCTGGGGGGTTAGATCGCACGTGGGCAAGGACTCCTCTTGGTATTGTCTGGAGGTAGCCTGAAAGGCCAGGGGCAGGGTTTGGGTTTGAAAAGACTCAAGACTTGAGGTGGGGCCGGGAGGTGGTCTCTCTTCCCCTGATTCTTTTTGTGCCCAAGGACATGGTGATCCAGTGGTGTGCCCATCCCCAAAGTCCCATCTTCTTCGGGAACCCTCTACCTCGGTTGGTCACTCAGGGCCATGTACCCATCAAGGACTTCCAAGAACATCCCTTCTAGGGGTGGGATGACAGCGAGCCCAAACTGGAAGAAGGGAAGGGGGCCACTGGAAGAAGGGGTATGGGGGGACCCACTCACCATTGCCCAGGCCCCCCTTGGCTGAAGTGCCATCGGGGGGCGCAGGAAGGGACTGGAGCGCAGCCGGGATCCGGGTGCGAGTTATGAGTGAGTGGCGCGCAGCGCTGAGATGGTACCACGGGAAAGGGCTGGCCTTGAGTGAGGAGGGGGGAGCACCCCAGCTCAGCCAGGAGGGGGCGCTGGGAGGTGGGGCCAGGGCTGGCCCAGAAGGGGTGGGATAGAGTTCCCTGGTCGGCCCAGAGCCAGGGACTAGAATAGAACGAGGGGGGCTGAATTTAGAAGGGAGGTAAAAAACATGGGGGTGTGGACAGATCCAATCAGATCTGCGAAGCCACGGAGGAGGGAAGGGGGTGAGGCTTAGCGGATGCCTCAGATTGGACAGGGAAAATTAAGGCCCTGGGACATTTTCCAGGGTCCCATGAGAACATGGCCAGATGGGACCCTCTGGCAGTGGACCAGAGCACAGGTTCCCTTCTGCCCCAGCAGATCTGCACCTGCGGGGAGGTGAACCCAGAAACCCGTCCTCTGCCCAGGAGAGCCCCGCTGAGCACTGCACAGAGAGCACTCCCACCAGCTCCCACCGCAGGTCGGAGGGTCTCCCACTCCATGGGGTCTTCCCCAGATAAGGCTTGGATGGGGCCCTCTGTCCCTCGGTAAAAGGGACTGGGTGGCGGTGGAGGACCGAGACAAAAGGCCAGACTTTGGGAAGTGGGTCAATCTTATTTAAGGGAGTGACCCTAATTTTTAAAAGGCTGCAAAAAGGCCCCTGGGAAAGGTCCCAGGCGGCTTCTGAAAGGGGCCCCCTCTCTGCTCATTTCTAGGAAAACTCAAAGTTTTGAGAGCCTGTGTCAGGAAAGGTCCTATCAAAGCAGATCTTTCTTCTCTTGAACTCAGGAGCTGAATGACACTCCAAGGGACTCCCCATATCTGGGAAAGGCTCAATTTGGGGGCATCTCATATTTCCTAGGATCCCGGGGGTCTACTGGCAAAGAACCACCTCAATCCTGGGGTTTCGGGGGCAGAGGGATCAGTATGTGTTGGGAGAGTAACTCCCAGAAGCCCGGGGACCGCTCAAATGCAGCTACCCCTAATTCCGCACCCCCAGCCAGGCGGGGAAATGAGCCTGGGGTAGCAGGAAATCGGGGATCACGACCCCGAAGTCGCTCTTGGCGAGACAGGCGGGGTAGCCTGGGACCTGGGGAAATCCCCCACCCCTCCAGTCCCCTAGGGTGGAGGGCGCGGCTGGGACGTGCCTCCAACTGCGCATCCCGGGGCGTCCTTGGCTCGCAGCCGCGCGCCCCTCCACCACCCAGCTCAGGGGTCTCCGGAAGGAGGGCCCCCCCAATCCCCATCATTCCTGTCCCCGAACCCAAGTACCTTGCGCGCTGCAGCCCCAGCGCCATGGCTCGCCGGTCGCGGCTCCTGAGCCCTCGGAGGCCCCCAGCCCCCTCCCCTGGCCCTGCGAGCCCCCTCCTCAGCTCCGCCCTCCGCCACGTGGTTGGCTGAGCCGCGCCCGGCCCGCGGCTCTGGTTGGCCGACGGGTCTGTCACTCCTGAGAAGAAGGCGGGACCAGAGGAAAAGACTTGGAACTCGGAGAGGAGTGGGGGACACCGTGTAATGCACACCCCCTCCCCCACCCGCGCCCCTCGCCGCGGACTTCCTCGGCTGTGTCGCCCGCGCCGTCCGCGGGCCGCGACTTCTCTGGCCCAGCCTCTGGAGTTCCAGCACCAGTGCTCTTCGGAACCTGCCGGGTTCACTCTGTTCCCTACACCCGAGCGCCCGCCCTCGTTATAACCCTCACCCCGGTCTCGCCCCTCCGTTTCCTACGCCTCCGACCTCCAATCCCACCCCTTCCCATGCCCTAGCCTTGTCTCCTCGGGCGCCCAGCCGCCCCTGTTCGCATTCACTGCGTCCCCAACTTGCTTCAACTCCCAACCCCACCCCAGTTCCACAATCACTCGCCCTCTGGATCCCAACGCTGGCTCTTGGTCCCCAGCTCCTCCCTACCGCCCCTGTCCCCGGCCGGCTCGGCCCCCTCCGCGCCCCCATTCGTCCAGTCTGGCATACACCTCAGCCTTCCTCCCCGGCCCCTCTCGACTCCACCCTGACCCCTTCGCCTGACTCCCTTTTCGGGTTCCCACTGATGAATAATTAAGCTTATGTCAAGCACATATGTCTTAACTCAGTCACACCCACTTTTAAAAAGAGCAGAGAAATGGTATTTTTTGCTAGTCGGGTTGGGAGGGAGAGGTGCAAAGCGAGGAGGAGAGGCGATGGCATTACAACTGGATAAGGAACAGAGTGTGCGTGCGCGCCGTGCGTGGAGTCGGGTGCTAGTTGGCAGCATGCTGCACCAGTGTTCCAGATGCAGCTTTGGGCAAGGAAGAAGATAGTGGCCTTGCTCTTTCTTGAACTTACCAGACAAGTACAACCTTAGGGCCTTTGCACTCGCTGTTCTCTCAGCTTAGACCACTCTTCTCCCAGAAATCCGCACAGCTCCTCACCTCACCCCAGTATCCCACTCAGTTTTCTTTTGGGAACCCAATTCTCTCCCCTCTCAGTCTATTTAACTTGAATAGGACTGGCATAGCCCTGCCCTCACCAACTCCAGGGGTGGGCATAGGATCCAGACCCAGCCAATCAGTTTGTTCTGTTTCCCTGGCCACAGTGATTGGCCCAGCGAAGGAATGTAACCTAACTCAGCCCAGTGAGAACCAACCGCGAGACATCTGCTGCAACTATCAGGAAAGAGCTGTTCTATTTCTGCTGGAGTTGCCAAGCTGGAGCTGGTGGGGCTCACACTGCCATGAAGAGGGGAGAGGCTTTAGGAGATGAGTAGAGCAGAAATGAACAATTGTGAGAGACAGTTTTGATGCTACTAGCACTTGGGTGCCTGGATCTAGCGATACCTGAACTCCAATTTAATCTTGGACTTTCACATGAACCATTATGGAATTTTTTACTACTGCCAAGTGTTGCTTTATTTATTATACTGTTGCTTTATTTACTTTGTGTTTAGGTTAGTTAAGTGGATTGTAGATGATTGCACTGAAAAGAATCTTGCAGAACAGAGAAATTCGCTCTCAATCCTCAGTTTGGAGGCATGTGGGGTATAAGAAAATGAGAGGCCTGAATTAGAAAGGGCTGCAAGGGAAGCAGTGTTCTTAGGACTGCTCAGGGTTTAGGTAAGGACATGCAGTAAAGAAATGTTCAAGGAAGAAACTGAGGAGGGTGCGGTTGTTAACCAGGTAGGAAAGTTCCAGAGGGAATGTTGGAAGAGTTTGGAGAGGGAGGCAGGGAGGGCTGATGATTCAGTGGAAAGAAAGTACCCAATGCTAATGGGACGAGGGTGTCATAGCGGATAGACAATCTAAGGGATTGACAAGTGCCCGAGGAAAGCTGGCACTTGTTAAACATTAAAATAGAACAAAAACTTTATATATACAGAGGCACTAGGTGCCTATGATCTAGGTCAGCATTAAACTTCACTGAGTTTCCCAGCAGCTAAGGCAATAAGGGAAATGTGTGTGTTGAAATGGTTTCCAATTTTTGCTGAAGGATGTGTCCTCATTTGTCTGGAGAGACAAGTTTCATAACTGGAACTGAAATTTAGAGGGAACTTCAGAACTTTTTATCTGAAAACGTAGAGTGGTCTAAGCCACCAGGGACCGTGGGAGCTTGGTTGAGGGGCCTCACCCACCCTGTGGGGATTGTCAGGAAGGATTGCAAACTGAATGCAAACGTGAAGGATGAATAAAAGCCATACAGGTAAAGAGAGGGCCAGGGAAAAGTCCTGTGGGCAGAGGGAAGGGAATACAACTGCTTGGAGGCAAAAGAGAGCTTGGCACATTTAAGGGGCTGGAAAATAGGCTGTGGTTGCAAAGAGAGAGGAGGAGGGGGGTGATGGTGGTGGGGTGCATGGGGGTGAGATTAAACCAAGCCTGAAAGCCATTAAAGAAGCCGGGACATTTCCCAGGGAGCACTGAGGAGCCATGGCAGAGTTTTGGGCAGGACAGGAACACAACATGTGCCTTATGCAGATTCTTCTGCATGCTACGTGCAGGGTGGAGGAGAGAGGGTGAGATTGGAGGGCAGAGGCCAAGAAGGAGGCTGGGGACAGACCTGGGTGTAAAGAGAAGATGCCTGGGCCAGGGCAGGGCCATGGGGAAGAAGGACTGCAGGCGGACTGAAGAGACAGGGAGGTTTACCAACAATAGATTGGACGAGCAAACTGCGGTCCACCCGTGTAATGAATACCAGTACTACTCTGCAAGAAGAAGGAATGAACTACTGATGCACATACATCATCGTGTGCATGTGTGTGGATGAATCTCAAAAACATTATGATGAATGAAAGAAGCCAGACACAGAAAAGAATATATTATGTGATTTCATTTAACTGAAGTTCCAGGACAGATAAGGCTAATGCGTGGTGGAAAAAATTAGGAGAGTGGCTATTTATCATGGTAGAAGTTTGGATTATGCAGGTATAACATTCATCCAAACTCAGTGAATAGCATCTTAAGATTTGTGCATCTTGTATGTAAATTTTACCTCAAAAGAGAAAATAAAGAACAGTCAACAATATGGATATGTACTGATGTTTGCAACTTTCATTGAACTGCATCCAAAAATAAGCTGAGGGATGGATGGATGCATGGATAGAGGGTTGGATAAACAGATAGAAATATGGTAAAGGAAATATAGCAAAATGTTAATGGCAGAATCTAGGTGATTGGTATAAGGGTGTTCATTGCAAAATCCTTCAGCTTCTCTGTATGTTTGAAAATGCTCATAATAAAATGTTGGACAAAACAAGAAATATTTAGGAGGCGAGAGGAACATGGTTTAGAGAGTGATCAATTATTAATATTTGATTGTGGGGATAAGAGAGTTTTTTTTTTAAGTATGCTCTGCCTTGGGCAAATGGAAGTCTTCATGTTTTAAAGGTGGGTTGGGGTCTTTTTCTGCCTTCCTCCTTCCATCAATGCCCCCTGGATCTATTTGTCCAACAGTATACTGACCCATTAAACCAATTTATCCAACAGATATTCACAGAGTGGCAAACATATGCCTGGCAGTGTTGTAGGCACTGGGGACACAGTGGCGAACGTGACAGGTAGAATTCCCTCACCTGCCCTCATGGAACTCTGGTTGGGCAGACGGACAGTACACAAGAGGCAGCGGGTGGAATATGTAATACATTCGATCATACAAAGTGCTATGGAGAAGTGGAATCCAGGGAATAGGGATGGGTAGTGATTATTTTTGTTGGCGGGGAGAGCTGTAATTTTAAATAATGTGGTCGTGGAAGGACTTAATGAGAAGGTGACATTTGAGCAAAGACCTGAAAGTGAGGTGGGCAGCTGTGTGTATTTCTGGGGGAAGAACACTTGCTGAGAGAACAGCAAGTGCAAAGGTCCTGAGGTGGGACTTGTTTGGTACATTCAAAGATCAGCAAGGAGGCTAGTGTGGCTAGAGCAGAAGGATGGATGGGGAGAGTGGGAAGTGGCCTCAAAGAGGTGACGTTGTCAGGGAATGGTGGTGTGGGCAGATCACATAGGAAGGGTCTTTTATTATTTTTTTTCAAAGACTTCTCTCCATTTTTTTTTTTCTTTTAGAGACAGGGTCTCACTCTGTCACCCAGGCTAGAGTGCAGTGGTGTGATCATAGCTCACTGTAATGCTGAATTCTTGGGCTCAAGCAATCCTCCTGCCTCAGCCTCCCAAAGTAGTGGGATTTCAGGCATGAGCCACTGCACCTAGGAAGAGTCTTTTAGGTTATGTGTGGACTTTGGCTTTCACCCTGAGGGAGATGGGAACATGGGAGGCTTTTAGGCAAGGAGGTGACATCTGAATTAAGTTTGAATGAAGAGAAAAGTCTTCAGTCCTCTTTCCCTTCAACTGGGAAAGAACTGGAAGCTCTCTAGTTTACAAAACAAACCACCCAAGGAGAAGATTTCCTTTGCTCACAAATCTGCAATCTGGGCAGGGCTCAGCAGGGATGGTTCATCTTTGCTCCACATGACATCCCCTGGGATGGCTTAAAGGCTGTGGGATGGAATGAGTAAGCTTCCTTACTCACCTGTGAGGCAGTTGATGCTTCCTGTCAGCTGGGACCTCACCTGGGGGCTGTGGCTGGAACATCAACTTGTGACCTTTCCATGTGGCTGCTTGGACTTCCTCTCATCATGGCAGCTAGGTCCCAGAGGGCAGAGGAGGAGAGAGGGGAGAGGGAGGAGAAGGGAAGGGGCAAGCAGAAGCCTTGTCCCCTTTTATGACCTAACTTTGGAAGTCACACACTGTGATTTCTGCCTCATTTCTTTTTTTTTTTTTTTTTTGTCATGGCAACCACAAACTCCTATCCAGCTTCAAAGAGAGGGAAACACTCTGCCTCTTGATGGGAGGGGCAAGCTTCTACAAGAAAGAGCATCTGAGACCTAAAATGTTACTGCTGCCATTTTGGGGAAATATCATCTGCCACACTCTTCCTAGGACAGCATCCTGGAGTCACAGGTCTTGGGATTTCAGGGAAGAAATGCTTGTTTTGTTGACAGGGAGAGAGGTTTGGCCACAAAACCCAGAAGTGTGCACGAACCCAATTCTAATAAGTCAGCGTCTCTGGCCACTCTCTCCTGCACATCTGCTTGGACATTTTACTTGCCCAACAATCATTTCTGTTGACTCACCCTCCCTACTGCCCAAGGATGGGGAGAGTTGCTCCTAACTCGTTCACAGCTACCTCTTGTGGTCTGATTTTATCTCCAATCCTCCTGCACCTGACTCTGACTCCTAATATGGTGGGTTTATGAAGTCCAGCTGTCATCCCTGGAACACTGCCAGGGGCAGAAAATCCCTTTAAATTCAAGTCAAGGACAACCTGGAATCAGGTTGTGGAAATAACAATACAAGTCCCAAGCATGTTGCACAGGTGCTATCTTAAGCCCGATACATTCCTGTTCTTATTGGAATGTCACCACAGCTTCATTAAGTGGGCTCTATCGTTTGCCTATAAGGTGGTAGTTAAGATCCCAGTCTTTGGAGCCAGCCTGCCTGGGTTCAATTCCTGACTCCACCATTTACTAGCTGTGTGACCTTGGGAAAGTCACTTTACCTCTCTGTGGCTCAGAGAGTCATTTCTAAAAAATGCATTGGATTTTTAAAAATGCCACTATGGTAGATTGGATTATTGTTTCCAAAGCTCTTCTCCTTCTAGTTATAGAATTATATATCCATGACTTTACCATATGACTTTACAGGCTCTCTGAAGTATGCCAAATACATTTCCTGGCCCATTGATCGTTGGGCTGGTCATGTGACTTTCTTTGGCCAATAGGATGTGAGTGGGCTTGTGCCACCTGCTGGAACGACACAGCACTCGTGAAGTATTTTCACCAAAATAAGTGAACCTGAGCCTGGTTAAGCTTCCCGATGTCATGACGGGTTTGGAGGAAAGACAGTGGACAGAGAAATATATTAAACAACACCAAGAGGAAGCAGTGAACCAAATATAGACTGTGGGAAAATCTAGACCAGTGCTGTCCAGCAGAACTTTCTGTGATGACAGAAATGTTCTATATCTGAACTGTCCGTGGGGCTACTGAGCACTTGAAATGTGTTGAGTGTGATTGAGGGACTGATTTATTTATTTATTTATTTGGGGGTAGGTTTTTTAAAAACAGAGGCAGAATTCACATAAAGTACAACGATCCATTTTACAGTGGACAATTTGGAGGCATTTAGGGCATTCACAATGTTGTGTAGCCGTCACTTCCATCCAGTTCCAAGACATTTTCTTTTTTCTTTTTTTTTTTTTTTCTTTTTATTTTCTGTTATTTTTTGGAAGATGGGGAGGAAGGCTCGGAGACAGGCTCCAAGACATTTTCATTACTCCCCAAAGAAAACCCTATACCCAATAAGCAGTCACTTCCCATTCCTTCCCCCAGCATCTGACAACCACCCATCTGCTTTCTGTCTCTATGGATTTTCTCATTATCGACATTTCGTATAAATGGAATCATACAATATGTGGCCTTTGGGTCTGGCTTCTTTGATTTAGCGTCGTTTCTAAGGTTCGTCCATGTTCTGGCATGCATCAGTGCGTCATCTCTTACTATGAATGAATATTGTTTCATCATGTGCATATCATATTCCGTTCATTCATTCAAGCTGATGGACGCTGGACGTTGGGTTGTTTCCATCTTTTTGGATATTGTGAATAATGCTGCTACAAACATTGGTGTGCATGTATTTGTTTGACTTTTCAATTCTTTTGGGTCCATGGCTAGAGGTGGGGTTGCGGGGTCCTATGGTAATTCTATGTTTAACTTTTTGAGGAACCACCAAAATGTTTTCCACGGCAGTCGCACCATTTTATACTCCCACCAGCAATGTATGAGGGTTCCGATATGGTAAATATTGATAGATATCCAGTGGTGGGGTGGTGTCAGCCCCTGCTGGCTGTGGCGAGCCAACTGTTAAATGTTTGGGATCTTGTGAACCAGGCAGTAAGCCTGGTGGTTTGAAAGGGACCATGGTGGGAGTAATTTACGCTGCAGAATGAGCAAATGCTGTATGAGCTCCCCTGCCCCCCAGACAGCGTTTTATTAGTACACCACTGTATATAATGCTCATAAACAAAAGTTCTTTGGGGGTCCTCGATAATTTTTAAGAGTATAAAGGAGTTCTGAGATTAAATCATTTCAGAACCAACCAGTGGTTGATCTATACTAAAAAGCAATTGAAACCTAAGTAAGCCTGACACGCCCTCTGGTGGCAGAAATTAGGATGACTCTGACGGTAAACACAGACACACCGGAAAAGTTGTGTGTGTGTGTGTGTGTATTTGGTTGTGAAGAAATAGCAACCTACAGATAAAGATCACATTGATCACATATTTTTAGTGGCTTGATTTTACATATTAATATCTCCAGTGCCTTGAAAAATTATGCGTCAGGGACTGTTACAAACATTTCACATCATAATTTAATCCTCACATCTGTCCTAGAAGGTGATCATTACTACCTCACTTCTATTTCCTGAACCATTTAAGAGTAACTGGTCAACATAATGCTTCATCACCTCCCCTCTGAATATTTTGGTGTGTCATTCTTCCAAACAAGGGCACTCTCCTAGCACAACCAAATCCAAGATCAGGAAGTTAACTAGACACATTGCTACTATCTAATCCCCAGACCCCATTCAGGTTCCACCAATTGTCCTGATGGCATCCTTTACAGCAAAAGGACCCAATTCAGAACCACGCATGACAGTTGATTGTCTAAATATACTTTGGCTTTCACGGTCTTCACACTTTTGAAGATTACCAGCCAATTACTTTATAAGGCATGCCTCAGTTGGGTTTGTCAGATGTTTTCTGGCTATGAGCTTCAGGATGTGCAGCCCAGGCAGGAACACCACAGAAGTGAAGGATTTTCTTATTGCCTCCTTGCAAGTGATACATGATTACATTTTGTCATTACCCATGATATTGACTTTGATCACTTGCTTAGGGCCTTACTTTCCACATTTCCACATCAAGCCATTCTTTTTTCCCTTTGTAATTAACAAATGTTTGGTGGGGAGATACTTTGACACTTTGTAAACATCCCCTTCCTCTTCAAACTTTCACCCTTTGCTTATAATGCCTATTGATCTTTCTTGGCTGAATTTATGATTACTTTGAAACTTGCCAGATGAAAATTTTCTAATTGTTTTCTTCTATGTTTATTAATTATTCCATTGTAAGGAAAACATTCCTTTTATTTTTTTCATTCATTTAAATCCATTCATATATTTTGATTCTCAAATTATCCAAGACTTGGTGAGTAGGAGGCCCTTCAAGCTGGCTCTTGTGTCTCTCTCTCTTTTTTTTTTTTTAAGAGACTGGGCTACTTGCTGAGTCTCCCAGGCTGGAGTGCAGTGGCCTAATCGTAGCTCACTGCAGCCGTGACCTCCTGGGCTTAAGTGCCCCACCTCAGTCTCCCGAGTAGCTAGTACTGCAGCTGTGAGCCACCGCACCTGGCCCTGTGTCCTTTTTAAAAATAGCTTTTGTCTGGGTGTGGTGGATCAAGCCTGTAATCCCAGGGCTTTGGGAGGCTGGGGAGGGAGGCTAGCTTGAGGCCAGGTGTTTGAGACCAGCCTGGGCAACATAGGTTCCCTGTCTCTACAAAAAGTAAAAAAAAAAAAATTAGCTGGGTGTGGTGACACACCTGTAGTCTCAGCTACCCGGAAGGCTGAGGCAGGAGGACCACTTGACCCCAGGAGTCAATAATAATTAGTACTTGACTAAAATACTAATATATGTTGTAATCTCTGTGGTAACTACTGTGAAAAGAGTAAGAGATAAATAACTAACACATTAATAGAAGAAAAATGGAGAAGTCCAAAAGCTGGATATCCAAAAGAAAGAAAGGAGAAAGAGAGGAACATGCACAGGTTGCCCAACTAGAAAATGCAGAGTGGGATGGTAGATGCGAACCCAACTATATCAGCAATTATATTAATTATATTTTACATGGACTAAAAAGTCCATGTAAACACTAGGGTTATCAGATATGATTTTTAAAATATTAAAGCAAACCATGCTGCTTATAAGAGTTACTTTTAATACAAAGACAGAAAAACTGAAATGGGAAGGATGGAAAACTTATATTAATGCAAATTCTAACCTGAAGAAGGCTGCTGTAGCTCAACTGATATCAGACCGGGCTTGAAGAAATAAGTATTATTAGAGCTAAAACGGGGCCAAGGCAACAGGAAGAGACGGCATCGCGAATCTGCATGTTTCCAACTATGCAGCTTCACAACACGAAAAGCACAGTTAGCAGAACTAAAAGGAGAGACACACCCAAAACACGGCGAGAGATATTGACACATCTCTTCCAATAACCATAGAATAAGCAGACAGAAAATCCATAAGGTACAAGTGTTTGAACAACAGAATTCATTTGACACAGTTGACATATACGGAGCAGTTGACAGTTCACGTTATTTCTATGTGCAGGTGGAACATTTGTCAAAATGAACCCCACACTGGGACATAAAGAAGGACTTAGAGTGGGGAGGTATGGAAGAGGTGGAGCACGGATGACTTTTAGGGGAGTGAAACTCTATCTGACTATATGATGGTGGATACATGTCATGAGACATTTCTCCAAGCCCATAGGATATACAACACCAACAGCTGATGTGCACTGTGGACTCTGGGTGATTATGGTGTGTCGCTGTGGGTTCGTCAGTTATAACAGATGTGCTGCTCTGGTCGGGGCGTCGGCCCTGTGGGCGCTGTGCTTGTGTGGGGACAGGGGGTGTATGAGATGTCCCTGCGCCTTCCTCCCAATTTTGCTGTGAACCTAAAACTGCTCTAAAAGAATAAAGTCCAAAACAAAACAAATAACAAAGAATGATCAATAAGTTTCAAATAATCGAACTCACTCAGAATGTGTTGTCAGACCGTTGCGGTAGTAAGCTAGGGTCAATTTTTCTTTTTTTTAAAAAGGTACAAATCTGTAACTTTGTCTCCCATCCAAGTACTAACCAAACCCAAACCTGCTTAGCCTGAGGCCAGACCAGATCAGGGTGATTTGGCCATAGACTATAATTTTATTCTGTTAAAGTTTTTTTTTATTGCATCCAGATTCAAGTATGATTTTTGCTTATGGGTCATAGTTATCCACAAAATGTATGCTATCTGGCTGGGAAGTTCGAGATTCTCTCTGTCTCTTCTTTCAGTGTCTGTTGATTACTTGCTCTCCTTCCTTGTGTCCCTTTCTCTCTCCCTTTCTGTTCATCTCTTCTCTGTGGGGCCCCCTCTCCCACTGCCTGCCCTGCTCAATCTCTCGATGACTGCTGCCCTTCCCCAGTCCAGCCTGGGGAAGGGGCTCTGGGGGTGCCCAGAATCGGAGACACGCAGGGGAGGCGAAGGTGGGGAGACTCAAGGCGCTCCCCTGGCCCCCTTAGAAAGTCCAGCCGGCAGCTGCCAAGGGCAGGGATCTGGGCCCCTCATCCAGCCGGACAAAGGTGGGGGCTGTCATGGTGATGTGGGAGCCCGAAGTCACACAGCACCCTCAGGGCCAGCGCTGGGCATCTCTACTTCTAACCCATTTCACGTGAGAAGACCTTGCCCTAAATTTCTCCTGCAGAAGCCCGTTTCTCCCCAGAGCATCGTAAATACTGGGCCTGCTTAGTACTCCCATCATGTATAGTGAGCTCAGCTCACGAAGCTCAAGTTTTATTATTGTTACTATTCATTATTATTGTTACTATTACCGATGTTTATCATTGTTGTTATAATATTGGCTAAAGTTTCTCTGTCCATGAAGACGGTTCAATTTGCTGAAGGTGCTGACAGAGGGTCCCCTACACCCTGCGCTTGGGCTCCCGAAGGTCGCTCGTCGTTGAGATGAGGCTCAAGATGTTTTTGTCTCTCTCTGGAGATTGACACCAAGCTGTGCTGGCCTGAGATGCCTAGGGGAGGGTGCCACTGTACGGGCCTAGGTCCCATTTGGTGCCCCGTAGTCTCCAAAAGAGTCTTCTAGACAATTTTCCAAATCCCCTTCCAGGTTCCAGAAACAATGTTCCGGCCAGGTACGTGAGTCTGTCCTTTGCTTGGCAGTATCCGTCGACCAGAGGGGACTCACCCCAGATTTTCCCAAGTCTCTGAAAAGTGAAGCAGTGTGTACAGTTTCCTGTCAAATGCACATACGAAAGAGTAAGTTCTTTCATAAAGAAGTTCCAAAGGCGAATGTTTCCAGTGACTTACTCAAAGAAGCTAGAAAGTGCATTGATTACACAATTGCTTTTCTCTGAGAACTGAAGCAGTGTGTAGAGTTTCCTGTAAAAGACACATAAGAAAGAGTAAGTTCTCTCATAAAGAACTTCCAAAGGTAAGTGTTTACAGTGACTTACACAAAGAAGCCAGAAAATGCGTTAATGACACACTTGCTTTTCTCTGAGAACTGAAGGAGTGTTTATAGTTTCCGGTCAAACTCACAAAATAAACATTAAGTTCTTTGACAAAGAAGTTCCATATGCAACCCTAACCCTAACCCTACCCTAACGATATCCCTAACACTATCCTAGAAGCACCTTGAATATAAGCTTGCTTTTCTCTGAAAAATGAAGCCGTGTGTAGAGTTTACTTTCAAATGCACATAAGAAAGAGCAAATTCTTTCATAAAGAAGTTCCATATGCAGCCCTAACCCTTAAGCCTAACCCTAACACTATCCTAGAAGTACCTTGAATATACGCTTGCTTTTCTCTGAAAAATGAAGCAGTGTTTATAGCTTCTGGTCAAACTCACATAAGAAACGTTAAGTTCATTCTAGAGGAACCCACTGAAAATTAAAAAAAAAGAAAGAAAGAAAGAAACGTTAAGTTCTTTCATAAAGAAGTTCCATATGCAACCCTAACCCTAAACCCTAACCCTAACCCTAACCCTGACACTATCCTAGACGTACCTTAATATACGCTTGCTTTTCTCTGAAAAGTGAAACAGTGTGTAGAGTTTCTGGTCAAACTCACATAAGAAACAGCAAATTCTTTCATAAAGAAGTTCCAAACTTCAGCTAAGCATAGATTTTGGTGCTTACAGGAACCACAGGGCAGGTGTGGGGTTTTAATTAGCAAATTAGACATCTCTTCTATCACTTCTCTTAGTTGTAGTACATTTCAAAAATATTTTCTAAGTGGCTGCTGTGTGTCAGGTATTGTTTTAAGCACAGGGAAACCATGGCAATCTGGACAGACAAGGTGCCTCCTTTTATTTTATTTTATTTTCCTGTCTCTCTTTTCCATTTTTCTGTTGATGTTTCTTCTGACTCTCAGTCTGTCCCTGGTTGGGTCTGTATTTCTCGCTCACCAGCATCAACTGATGGAAGATCAGGTGACAAGCTGACGGCCAGCACCTGCACCCTGGATGAACCTGGTGAGAGGGGTCTGGCCCTGACTCAGATCTGGGACGTGGAGTGGGTGTTTGGAAACAGGACAGACTAACACTCAAACCCCCTCTCATTCCGTCTCCTCTAACACTCAGCCTGAAACTTCCCTGAGTAGGGAGACTGGTCCCCTTCCTATGATCCTGAAGAAGCATGGGGGACTTTACGGAGATGAGGGCGCACTGGGCCCCAGACCCATCACCATTGACCCTGTGAATAATATCAAGCAGGCACAATTCCAGACTGGCTCTGTGTGCCCCTTTTAGAGAGTTTTCATTTCCTTGGACCTCTATTGGCGTCAGACGGTAAAGCACAAAGAAACTTTTCATGTTGCACATTGTATTTAGTGTAATTACGGGAGCTGAAGTTTGGGGAGGGTCATAAATAATGGATCTGGGGTCTTTCTCCTGTATCCAGAGGCAGCAAGGCTGTTCCATATAGGCAAGTTTTAGGATTAGCATCCGGGTTCACTGCATAACAATTCCATCAAAAGCACAGGGCTCGAAGTACCGGCATCAAA
Organism: Cheirogaleus major; assembly: GCA_963574435.1. Lineage (NCBI taxonomy): Eukaryota > Metazoa > Chordata > Mammalia > Primates > Cheirogaleidae > Cheirogaleus > Cheirogaleus major. The sequence continues at coordinate 26,908 of CAUYPO010013592.1, forward strand.
CTCACCAAGGTGTGGAACAGGGAGCAAGACGCGCTCCTTAAGCCTTCAGCGCGGAGCGGGAGCCTGTGTTGGTCTCAGCCCCACGGAGGAGATATGGGCTGGCGCGCCCCCTGGCGGCGCAGGCCGGGGCTGCTCTCAGTGTGGACCACGGAGGAGTTGCCACTCACTCCAGGTTCACATGACAAACATTAAGTGCATTAACTCCACCAGGTGTCTAGAGCGTGACATTTGTCAGACACTGTGCCAATGAGCTTTAATATATTACTTGATTTTACTTTCCAAAATCTCAGGAATTGGATGCAGTTTTTTGTTCTATTTTACAGATGAGAAAATTGAGGCATCGCTTCTCAGCTGTGAGTTATGCAAACTTGGCTCCTGTGCTAACAGGTCTCTCAGTACAGAGTGGGAGACAGATCTATCACAGTCAGTCCACATTTGTGTAAAGTGCAGAGATCGAAAGTTACAGCTGAATGTAGGTAGAGGCTGTGTCCGAGAAGGTCCCTTGGAGAAGGCAGCACCAATGCTGAGACCTTCTGAAACATCCATGGTGTGACCCATGGGAGAGAATTTCAGGCAAGTGAAACAGCAGGAGCAAAGGCCCTGGGGCAGAGCGTGGGACAGAGAGAGGCACTGAGACTAGGTGAGGTAAGGAGGGGCAGGGAATGTGGGTAGTCAGGGGGTTAAATCCCTCAGTGCTGAGGACCAGGTAGGGGTGGTCATTGTGAGCACCTCTGAGCACTTGCTGGTGTCTTGCCCTGTTCTCAGTGCTTTGTATACATTTATCTATTTAATCTTTTCCAAAATGCCATGAATCCAAGAGTATTATGATCCTTCCCGTACAACTAGTGAAACTGAGGCACACACAGTAAAGGAAGTGGCATCAATTCATCTACATGGCCCTGTGAGTATCTGGCAGAGCTAGCATTTGAACCCACTTCTGCTATCAGTGTTCTTCACCTTAACAATGATGGGTCTTATCTCTGACATGGACATCTCCATGGTACTAACACTGAAAACCATTCCATTTCCTCTGGCCCCTCCACAGGCCCTCTCAAAGTTTTCCCTTTCCTCAAGACCAAGGCAAAGATTTCCTAGCATCCATCCCCTTTTTGCAAACATCCTAGGAGTATAGAACCACCATCTTCTTTTTGCTCACCTTAAATGTCACAATCTTCTTCTAAAATGTCATATAAGAACAATCTTTCCTCCTGCTACCTATAAGAGCAAGATCCACCACAAATTCTAGGTCAATGACAATCAGTCTTTCAATGATGAATTTATGTAGATATCCTTGATCCCACATTGATAATAGAAAGTATCTCAGAAAATCAGATACCATCTGTTATGGAAGAAAGAAACTAAAGTATTTAGTCATGAAAAACTAAGGATTCACAAGACCTCAAGAGAGAATCAATAAAGAAGTGAATGAATGAATAAATGGCAACTTCTTGGGTTAAGAATGAATGGGGAGGTAGAGGATTACATTTTGACTCAGCAAAGAAACTACACATGGTCTGAGTGGCAATTCCTAGCCTGTGTGAAACAGCCGGTGAAAGACTCTTTGTACGATAGCTTTGGCAACATGGATCGACAAGCAAATTTATCATCCGAACAGTGATTACCTTAAGGAAGAACCAATAGTTGACACTCTTGGCTGGTGAGAGGTACATTACTCCTCACCTGTCCTCTCCTGCCCATGTGTTTCTTGCCTTTGCATGACGGTTCATCTGCTTGCCACTGTATGGAGGGAGGCGCGCGATCAGCACCATGGACAGAGCCCCATTCAGCACAGTGCAGGTGGCAGTTCACCCACCGTGTGAGAATGGAAGCAACTGAGAAGTCTCCCACACTGGGATACAGAGCACATAAAATGTCTAAAGAACACGTCCTGGGATTGAGACAGGAGTCAGATATCCTGCAGGCCATTAGGGCAGGGGTCAGAGGAGAAGGCTAACAGGATAAGAAATCTACAAGAATGCGGATATGCTTAGCTAAGACAAAGGTAGCCAATTGGGACTCTTGAGTTATTCTATTTTGACTTTAACACTTTTATCTGAAGCAGAAGTGAAATTCCTTTAATTGGAGCATGTGCAGAGTGGAGGTGACAGTGTCCCTAAAAGAACTACCCTCCTTAACATAGTAAAAATCACACCC
>CAUYPO010013593.1:0-57122 GCA_963574435.1 Cheirogaleus major
GTCAGGAGTTCGAGACCAGCCTGAGCAAGAGCGAGACCCTGTCTCTACTAAAAATAGAAAGAAATTAATTGGCCAACTACAAATATATAGAAAAAATTAGCCGGGCGTGGTGGTGCATGCCTGTAGTCCTAGCTACTCAGGAGGCTGAGCCAGAAGGATTGCTAGAGCCCAGGAGTTTGAGGTTGCTGTGAGCTATGATGCTGCCACTGCACTCTAGCCTGGGCAATAGAGCGAGACTCTGTCTCAAAAAACAAAAAAAGAAAAAGAAAAAAAAGACCTTATGTATGATTCTATTTATATGAAATGTCCAGAAAAGGTAAGTCTATAGAAATTAGATTAGCAGTAGCCTAACTGGGGGTTGGGGGAGTGACTGCTAATGAGAATGGGGTCTTGGTGGGGGGAGATGATGCAAATGTTCTAAAATTGATCATGGTGATGATTACCCAGCTCTGTGATTGTACTAAAAACCATTGAATTGTACACTTTAAATAGGCGAATTGTATAATGTCAATAAAGCTGTTCTTTTAAAAGATGGGAGGATGAAGAGGCATTAACTATGGACATGTAAAGGTCTGGGGTTAGGGGAGTGCTTTCTAAACTAAGGGAACTGCACATGCAAAGGCCCTGTGGCTGGGAGCCTGGTATGTTTAAGAAAGCAAAGGAAACCATGTGACAAGAGCTCAGAGGGCAAAGCGAAAAGAGCAGGGAGCAGAGGCTGGGCAGAAGCCAGTGAGGCTAGGGCATCCGGGCCTTGAAGGCCAAGGCAGGCCTCAAGTGCACACGGAGGCAGGATGAGCAGGGTGAGGCTCCCACCCCTCTTCCTGACCTCGCCCACCTACCTGGGGGAGCCCCAGGAGAGGATGTGAGCTCTGGTGTGGAAGGCAGGTTGCATGGCAGAGCCGAAGTTTAAGTATCAGCTCTGCCACTTGCTGGGTGACTTTGGGCAAGTTCTCTCCTCTCTCTCAGATCTCCGGTTTCTGCAGCTGTGCAGCGATGGCGCTCCCTGTCCACCTTCCTCACAGGGCCGTGGCGAGGAGGTTCCACGTGACCAGCGCTCTGTAAAGAAAGTCTAAGAGGTCATCCTGTCTCTGCCTCTCGCCAGCTGCCTTCTTTCTGAATTCCAGGGTCTCCTGATCGCTTCGCTTCTGCGGCCACACCCCGCTCTGGGCCCCGTGGGTTTATTGTGGAGCTGGCTCTAATCCTGAGACGGGAGGGAAGGACTCCCAGGCCTGTGGGCTGCTCCTCCCCAACTCCAGGACACTGGGCGGGGGAGGGAGTGGGAGAGCCGGGAGCAGACAGCCGCGTCCATGTCTTAGGATCTGACTAATTGGACGGTGCAGCAGGGCTGAGTGCGGACTCCTTGGACAGGGCGAAAGTCTGGGGCCTTGGCAGCTGGAGTCAGTTCGCTTGTTCTGTGAACAAACACCGAGGCCTTCTGTGCAGCCTTAGAGATCATTCCAGCCTAATACAAGCTCTGGATTAGAAGAGGCAGCTGAGGCCCGAAGTGGGGGAGGCCTTACGTGGGGCCACATGGTCAGTAAGGGGCAGAGAAAACAAAGAAGCCAGAAAAAGTCAGAAAGGGAGGGGTTGGCGGTCTTCTGGTCCAATCTCCGCACTGCTCACACAGAACGGAGGCTAGAAAGCCCAAATCACCCACAATTCTAGGGATGGGCTGGCCTGCAGACGCGGGGATGGACAGGCGACCTGTGTTGCCCTTGATGTGTCTAGTGTCCCAACCCCTGAGGCCTCTTTAGACCCTCCAGAGGAGGACACCTTGGGCATCTTCCCAAAGTCCCATTCCTTGTCCTAGTCACTGCACCCACACTTCCCCGTGATCCCCGTTCTCACGCCTGCCCTGGAGCCTGCACCCCCAGGACCTGAGCCCAGGATCCAGCTGCCATATAGCCGTGCTGGGTGTGTCCCTAACAGACCCCTGATGGAGCCTCTGTGATGCTGAGCAGGTGGCCCCTCCCCAGCCTGGGAGCACCTCGGCCCCAGACCGGGTCACACTGAGCTCAGGAAAAGAGTGTGGTAGGAAGGAAGGAAGGGAGGGGAAAGGAATGGGTTTATTTTAGGTGCTTGCTCAAGCGCCTCCTGCCCCAGGAAGATCCCTGGTCAGATGGCATCTCCTGTCACAGCCACCCAGGCCCCCGTGGCACTGTCACAGGCTACCTCATGTCAGAGTTACTCGTGTTCGTGTCGAATCCGCGATGTTGGAGCAGACAGAGAAGTTGAGGCCAGAGACGAGCAGGCACCGTGAATGTCACCCACAGACTGGGGCAGGGCCAGGGTTCAAACTCTGCTCTGACTCTGGAGCCCAAGCTCTTCCCCTGAACCCACTGCATCTGTCCCCAGGGCAGGGGGAGGCCTGTTCCCGATGCCTGAAGTTGGCACCTCTGGATCCTGGGAACCCAGCCTGGGGGACGGCAGGGCCAGAGGGAGCGTCCCTGGACCAAGTACACGGGGGCAGGGTAAGGGCGTTGAGGGCAATGCGTAGCCCTCGTGGGGGCTCTGGTGGGGTGGGCAGCAGGGATTTGGGGTGCCCACTCTCCCCATCCCTTGCCGCACTAAACTTCACCGGGCTCAGCCAGGCAGAGAATATTCTATGACCTGACCGCCTACCTGTCCTGCAAGCCCAGCCCTCACCATGCTGTGCACAGAGCCAGGCCTCTCTGGCCTGATTCCCACCTCTGCCACTCGCTCACTTGGAACCTATGCAACGGCCTTAAGTTCCCTGTGCCTCAGTTTCCCCTCCCTAAAATGGAAATGTTAGCAATGTTACTTATAGGGTTGTCGTGGGAATTAAATGAGTTAATACATATAAATCATTCAGAACAATGCCCGGCAGGTAGTAAATGCTCAAAAACAAGCTTGTTATTGTCATCACCGTCAACTCTGTCACCTTTACTTATTTGTCCATCTTGCCCACTAGGCGGTGAGCTCCAGAGCGCTGTGTTTTCCGGGTCCTGCTTCACCCAGGGCCCTGCCTATGCCCGGCCCTGCAGGGGATTCAGCACATGTTCCTGTGAGGACAAGAGCTCGGTCATGTGGAGGGACCTGCCTGAGGTCACACGGGCATGTCAGCCTCATGCCGTGGTTTTCTGGGCAGGGTGGCCCTCGTGCTGCTGCACTCACATGGGGCATGCTGGCCAATATGACAGTGACAGAAAGGGTTCCTTGGGGCCCCTCTCAATCTGAGTGTGACTTGAAGGGACAAGGGTGCACCCGGGTTGCAGGAAGGGAGCGGGGAGGATGGCAGGGGTGGGTGGGGGTGGGGCCGCCCCTCTGCACATCTGCTTTGTGTCTTCCCAGGGCCGGTCCATCCCAGCGGACTGACCAAGAGAGTTTACATTCCCAAGTACCCTAGACAAGAGCCGTTGATAAGGAAGTCTCTGGTCTGGGAGCCTCCTCGGTGACTTTATCTCTCCAGATAGGGCCCCTGGCTGGCCTGGGCTGGGGAGGGGAGGATGCCCTGAGGTTTCTGCGAGGCCTCAGAGCTCATGTTCAGGCCTGCTGCACCCATTGGCTCCGGTGAGGTTGCCTTGTCTGCCAGCTCCTGCCTGCAGCGTCCCCTCCCACCTCACTCACCCCTGCCCAGACCCTGCCGGGCCTGCCCAGCCCCACTCCACCGCCTCCGTAACTTGCTCTGTGAGCAACCTGAGGGCAGGTCCTGCTGGGGGCCGGCACGGAGCCAGGCGCCTCGCACTTCACAGCCACTCGGGACGCGTTTCTTTCGGGACTCCCTGAAAACCACTCCTGCTCCTCTCTCCCTCCCACGAGGGCAACCTCTTTGACCACTGCCTTTCTGTCCAGCCTCACATCCTTCGGGCCCTTACTGAGCACTTACTATGTACCAGGCAGTTTGTCAAATTCCCCCAACTCTCCTGAGAGGTACTATTACCGCTCCCATTTGACATACTGGGATCTGTCATAGAGGGTTGGTGACGTGCCCAAGAGCACTCAACTGGAAGCAACACAGCTAGCTGGGCTTTGAGGTCAGCTTGGGGGGCACAGTCGTGGGGGGCAGGGCTGACTCCAGGTTCTGCCTGCGGGGTCGGGAGCATGGGCAAAGAGCTTGCTTGTACCGGCTGGGGGTGATGAGGAGGCCTGTTCCTGTCACCTGGTGCTGTGTACCAAGCCACCTGAAACTTAGTGGCTTGCAACAGTGACATTTATTTTGTTCTCAAATCTGCATTTGGGCAGGACTGAGAGGGGACAGTTCATCTCTGCTCCACTGGACATTGCCTGGGATGGTTTCAGGTCTGGGAGCTGGAACGATTTGAAGGGGGTTCACGCATGTGCGCAGCAGTTGAAGCTGGGGCTGTTGGCAAGCACTCCTGCAGGGGGCCCTCCATGTGGGTGGGCTTCCTCACAACAGGTGTCTGGGTCCCAGGGGCTGGCATGCTGAGAGAAAGACGGACGCAGAGACAGGCAGACAGGTGGATGCTATACCACTTTAGCAGGTTTAGCCTAGGAGGTTGTGTCATGTCACTTCTGCCACATTCTTGTCATGGAGGCAGTCACAAAGCTGTGCTCAACTTCAAGGGGAGGGCAGGGCAGTGGACTCCATCTCTCGACAGGGAATGACGAAGTTCCAGGTGTAGAACTGGAAATACTCCCGAGGCCATTTCTGGAAAATTACCATCTGCCAAGGGACCTCCTCTCCTGGTCTCTCACTGGTGGTCCCACTTCTCTGACCTGGCAAGACGCTTCTGGGTGCTCAACCAATACTGTCTGTCTCACCCTGACTCTGTCTTCATGTACCTAATCGGTGGGAGGAGAGACAGCGGGTGGCCGACTGCTCAGAACTTACTGCACTCTGGGCCCACCCCGGGCACTCACATGGTTCGTCAGACCCCCACCGTGACCCTACATAGTGGGCAATGAGGCCCCCTTTTTGTCAGGAGGAAACTGAGGCTGAGAGAAGTGAGGTGACTTACCATGGCCACAAGGAGTCATCAGGGAGGCTGGGACTTGAAGCCAGGTCTGTGTGGCTCTGAAGGGCCTGCTCTTGCCGCTGAGCCAGCTGTCCCCAGGCTCAAGATAAGGAAGACCCTACAAGGATTAAGGACATGGGCCTGTGGCTCAGAACAACTTGGGTTCTCATCAAAGCTCCCTAACCTTGGGCAGGTCGCTTCATCTCTCTGAGCCTCAGTTTCCTCATCTGTTCAATGGAGTTATAACTTCTATATCACAGACTTTTGAAAATACAACGAAATAAAATAATCTTTGTTCCTAGCTTGGCACAGCCTCTGGCACATCACGCCTGGGACCCAGACCACCTGGCCCCTCCCTAGGCACAGCCTACTCATCTGCGGGCGGCCGAGCAGGTCGGCGCTGCCTGGGGAATGGGCCTGCTGCCACTCACCAAGGGGGAGCCCCTGGGTTCCTGTTGGCTATTTTTAGGCCTGTGTGGGCAACCACAGACCACATGTGGGGTTTACCACGGCCTGGCCAAGCCCGGAAGATTAAGAAAACACTCCTAATGTCAGAGGGTGGGCATCTGAGGTCAGGATGGGCCTCACTTCCTTCCCAGCATCTCCAGGCTGACTGTGGACAGAATCAGAGAGCCTCTCAGAGCCTCAGTTTCCTCATCTATAGAATGGGGCTAGTAGTAAGCACAACAGCCCACATTTTGGGGCTGTTCCCCGTGTGCCTGATGTTGGCTGACACCCCATAGGCGTCCTCTCATGTGATCTGATGTGATTCTCCCTGGGAGGGAGGCTGAAAGAGACAGAGGCTGCTCAGCTAGAAGAGGGGGCAGGGATGGACCCAGGCCTGGCTCCCTTAACCACTCTGCTCCCAGCCTCCCCAACAGGCTGGAAGCAAGGTCACAGGATTAGCTAAGGTTATGCATGTGGATGTGTCTTTTAAACTGCAAACTGGAATGTAAAGGAGCAGGCCCAGGGACAATCTAGGCAAGAGTCTTTGGACTGTGCTCCCTGGGGACCCCTCCTGACCCCTCCTCAACCCCAGCCTCGTCCAGAGCATTTCCCATGAATTCATCTGCTTTCCACATAGGGAGTCCTTGTAAGGTTTTATTTTGGTTCAGCTAACAAAAGAAGCAAGGCTTTGAAAGCCACTGAGGAGTGGACTACAGACCAGAGCGGCAGCTCGGTTTCCAGGGCTCACGCTGGGGCAGTGGGTGAAGGCTCTATGCGCCCAATCTCGTCACCAACCCAGGCCACAGCAGGTCTCAGAGGAGCCCCAACCTCAGGCCCACCCTTCCTCATTCACATGGGGCCCTGACGCACTCACCTTTTGGGTCTAGGAAACCACATTCCTGGAAGAGTCACCAGCCATGGTTAGGGCTCAGAGGCTCTGTAAGTCCCCAAGCAGGAAAGAAAGAAAAGGACAACAAGGGTATGTGTGTGCGCACACAGAGACACCTACCTGCATCCAGGTACAGTCACACACACCACATGGGTCACACATGCACACAGACACACTTCACACACGCAAGTACACCTACACACACACACGCACACGGATCTCTAGGCACACATGTTCACAGGTATGTACCCATATGCATCACACTTCCATATTCCTACATTAAGATGCACCTACAGCGTACACAACTTACACAAGTATCCACACATGTCCCATATGCTTAAATAGATTCACATAAATACACAAACATGTATCTATGCAAAAAGTACAAGCATGCATATTTACAAACACCCAATCACCATGCACTTCCATGGATGAACAGGTACATAGACTCAATATACTCTCATTGTCAAAGCTTGTACAAATAGATGCTCACACAAACATGTGCATGCCCATACAAACATGGGTATACATGTCTACCTAATAACAAGCAACACAGATACATAAGCACGCATATGTATACAACACCACCATATATCACAGCTGTGCACACATGATGTGCAAATTCACGTGCACACATCTGCACGCACGCACACACACCCTTACCTGCATACATACGAGCTCACCCATGCTGCACGCTTTGTGTACACATTGCCCTTTCTGGCTCTTTTGTTGCTGAGCGATCTTGCAAAGGTGCAGAGACACAAACACCTAGTTTCGCTTCACCTGAAAACCCCCAGCCCCTGGGTGCGTGGGAGGGCGAACCAGACGCCCTCCCTGCAGGGGGCACAGTGGAAATTATGACCTGAGTTGACTTTTACAATAAGAGCAAAGGTGAGGGTTTTCCCCACCCTGTTACCTCACTGTGTCAGGGGTGACCAGGGCCACCATTGCTAATCCGCCTGCCTTGAGCCCTTTCAGGCATTCAGGACACTCAAGTCCAACATGAGAATGACATATCCTTAGTTCACTCAGCGATTAATGAGCCTGGACCCCGCTGTGTGCGCCAGGCCCGTGGCTGAGGGCTAGGGCTGGAGAGATGAAGTGGACCTGTCCCAACCTTTGGGGCTCACAGTTGGGAGGGGAGGTGGTGGGTGGGGTCTGTGGGAGGCTCTAGGTCAAGTTCTTAAAAATGTGTTCACTTAATGATCGACTTGCCAATTGATCAATTTTTCAAGTGATCAGTTTGCTGAATATACCAAACTTATCAATTTACTATTAAGTTTTTCTTTCAACTCAAAAGTATACAGCGACTGTATTGGATAGATTGGTATTGGTTTTCGTTTTGTCTTCATAATAGCGTTTTAAGGAATGTTTAGATGGTCAAAAGCTAAGGGCCAGGGGTGGTTTCGTTTAAGAAAGGCACTTACTATTTGTCACTGGAGAGGCCCTTTCTGGGCACATCCACAAGGAACAGGGCACAGGGAGCCCTGTAGCAAGACAGGCTTTCCCGGACCACCTGACCCCCAGGTGCTGCATGACCTGTAGCTGGGCTCTCCTCTGACTTGCCCTGTGACTTTGGCCTGGTCCCTTCTCCTTTCTCGGCCTAAGTCTCCTCACATACTAAGAGCTCATCTTTAGGGCTTTGCTGACATTTAGTCAGATCCTGGAACTTCCTGTGACCTCGGCCCCCCAGTGTGGCTGAGTTCCGGGACATGAGCACCAGAGAAGGAGCTGGCTCTGCTGGGGGTGGCCCAGCCCTGCTCAGAAGTCACAGCTGTTGTGCTGGTGCCTCTGTCTGAACTGTGACATTTTGGGTCCTGTCCCCAGCTCCACAGAGGGGCCTAGTCTGCTCTGTGGGAGGAGCATGGGACTGCAGAGGGTGGGGCCCAAGTAACTTTCCTTTCCTGGTAACGTGCTCGCTAACCTCATTTCCTTTTTTTTGAAGGGAAATGCCACTGACATCACACAACTGGATTTTCAGTGACGCCAGATGAGAACTCGTGATCCTCTTGCGGCAAGAAGGATGCACACGAGCTGGACGCAAATCCATCCAGGGGTGCATTGGGAGAACCCCTGGTCGGAGGCTCCTGCCCCTTGCTTTAGAGATGGGAACCCTGAGGTCCTAAGGGGGTAGAGACATGCCCTGGGCTGCACTGCCAGGCAGCTGGGTTAGGGCCAGAACCCAGGCCCCTGCCTCCCACCCCCTCTAGATGAAGGGGCCTGCCTTGCCCCCCTCATCCTATCTTAATAATGGCTCCTGCATCCACCAAGTTGCCCAAGCCAGAAACTGGCCGGGGCCTGCACCCCTCCCTCCCCGTACCTCCTCCTGCAGCAGCACTCACTGCTGTCTCCTGCCGTCAATCCCAGGCCGCTCTCCAGTGCAGGCTTCCTCATCTCTCCAGGACCCCGGCCCAGGGGATAGCGAGCATCTCCCCGTCGCATCCAGGCCTCTTCCTCCAACCCATCCCCTGTCCAGCTCCGGTCACATCTGGGATAGTAGCTGTCACGATGGGGCAGATGAGAAGGGCTGCTCGTCTTCTTTACCGCTCTGCCACGAAATGTATGGGTTGTGCAGATATGCTGCGTAGCCACGCCCATCACTAGGTCTTATTTTTGGGGTAGTGCTTATATTGCGCAAATGCTTAGAAATCCTGCTAGGGCTTATTTTATGGGTAGGTCTTATTTTGGGGGAAATACGGTAGTCAATTTACCGGGTCTCTAAATCACTTGAAATAATTCAACTTTGCTTGGTGAAGCCATGAACTCAATACATAGATTTATTTATTTCTTTTTGCATTTGATTTTGGGGGGTTGCTTTTGACTTTTATTTTGATTTAATTTTGTTTTATTTTTATGTAAAGCTTTTACTTGGCTCTAAAGTTGATTTACAAAGTAAAGTATATTCAAAGAAGTCTGGCTGCTACCTCCATTCCCTTCACTATATTTTCTCCCTCCTCCAATAGATACCTTTTTAATTTTATTTTTTATCTTTTAGCTGATTTTTTAATTAAAGAAAATATGCATGTATTTGTGCATTCCCTTTTCTTTCTTCGATAAATGATGACGTACCATGTACCTTTTATTCCATTTTGCTTTTTCACTTAACGTGGTACCCTGGAGACCACGCCCTCGTGGCATGTGCAGATCTTCCACATCCCATTTTCTAGCCGCGGTCATCCATTGTGTGGTCAAGTAAACCCTTCTGATGGATATTTGAGTGGTTTCTAGCTTTGTACTATGACAAATGGTGCTGCCAGGAATAGTTTATGAATACACCGTGGCTTATTTTTGCCAGTGTTATCTTTGGGATAGATTCTTAGAAGCAAGATTTCACGGTTACGGGAAAAACATATAAGTCGTTTTGCTACAAACTGCCAAATTCCCCTCCATGTTAGGGCTTGCACCATTTTGTTTTCCCACCAGACAATGTGTGAGAGGACCTGTTTTCCCACAGTCTTAACAACGGAGTATGGTGTCAAACATTTGGGTTTTTGCCAATCTGATAGATGAGAAATGGTATGTTGGCTTCGTTTTAACTGGCATTTCTCTGATTGGGAACAAGGTTAAACCTCTTTTCATGTTTAAATTCTGATTGACTTTTGGGTCCCTAGTGCCCAGCACCAGGCCTGGCACAGAGGAGGCCCGTAGGAGAGATTTCTAGAATGAAAGGAAGGAGGGGACTGAGGGACAAACCAGTGAGGAAATGGAGTTTTGAAGGGGGCATTTTCAAGGTCATGTGTCCAATGATCAGCAGAGTTGGAACTAGAATTAATCTCCTTTTTTTCTGTGTCTAATTAATTTTTTTCTGATGATAAAACGAAGTTCATGGTAGAAAGCTTGGAAAACACAGGAAAGTTTAAACATAAGAAAAATTTTAATATTTCTACCCAAGTCCATCATTTTTTAGCATTTTTGTATATTTCCTCCCAGATTTTATGCATTTTTTCTGCTGTGATCACACTACATATATGGTTTTGCATTTTGTTCTTTTTCACTTAACACTTTTCCATGTTAATAGCTCTTTGGAAACATCATTTTAATAGCTGTACAATATTTCACTATCTGAATATGCATTAATGTATTTACCCTTTCTGTTATGCTACATTTCTAGATTGTTTCCAGACTTTTGCTATTATGAATAAATTCTGCCACGTTAGTCTTTGTTCACATTCTGGACTTTTCCCCCTTAGGATTGATTCCTGGAAGCGGAGCTCCTGGAATCTCAGCACTGAGCTCCAAGTTTGGGGTTTTTCTTGGCTGTGCTCAGAGGGGACCATTTGTTAGACTTTGCCCCCGTGACTTCTCAGAGCTGGGCCTGGCCTGCTTCTCAGAGTCTGTAATCTTAGTGGATGCACATTCGCACCCAGGTGGGATCAGAGGACGGGCGGAGCTGGGCATGCAGAGCCCATTCAGGATGAGGAATCGGAATCTCCTACCATTCGCCTCTGTGCACACTGCCTTCCCTGGGCTGTGGGTAGATAACCCGGAACCAACAAGAGCAAACTGCTCATGGGAAGGTCAAACCTGGTGGAGGGTGCAGGGCCTGCAGGGATGCCAAGCGGTGGCCTGTGCTTCATAAGCACTCACGGTGCAGTGGGGCAGACACGGGTCAGATCCTCCCACCCTGCGAAGGGCTCCAGGATAGACGCAGACATGGTGCCACTCACAGTTGGAGGCATCTGGGAAAGCTGCCTGGGGGAGGCAACAATTGAGTTTAGAAGCAGGAATGTAGATCTTACTTAGCAGATGAGGTTGGGCAGTGGCCAGTCACAAGGGACCCTCTCCGTCAGCTGAGGGATCCTGAATCTTGTCCCATAGGGCAGGCCATGAAGCAGGGCACAATCCCTCTGGCAGCTGTCTGGGGGCAGGACTCCAGACGGGAACTGGACAAACTTAGAAAGAGGCTGCCACCCAGTCAAGAGACTGCAATGCCTAAATAAGAGCAGTGGCCTGGGAGACAGAAAAGGAGGATGAAGACAAGAAACACTGGGGACACAGTGGATACTCCAAACACAAAAAGTTATGTCAATTTATGACTTTCCTGTAGTGGATGGGGAAGAGTTCTGTACCAGGACTCAAGATATCTGGGTTCCAGGCCCAGCTCTGTGTGACTGGGACAATCTCTTGCCTACATCTGGGTCTCAGCTTCCACTTTTATACACCAAGGTGGCTGCACTAGGTCGTCTCCAAGGGTCCTTATGTTTTGAAAACTCTGTGATCCTAAGGCTGCAAAGTAGCTGAGGTCTTCGGGGGAAAGAGGAGGGAGAACAGCCAGAGACTGAGCAGAGGGAGTAGCCGGGGCTGAGGGTTCAGGGTCCGGGCCCTCTGTCTTCCTGCCCCATCAATCTTGCAGCATTAATGCCAGTGGGGTGACCTGGACCCAGGCCAGAGGCCAGCTGCGAGGAGGGAGGAATTGTCTCTGGCTCGAGGAACAGAGAGGAAAGAATGCAGAGCTTCCAAAAAGCCACGAACAAGTCGTCAGCTCTGGCAAGGTGCCCAGGGGTTTCGCAACTGCCCTCCCATGAGCCAGTGTGGGGGAAGGGTGGGCTCGTTTCCCCTTAGTGCATCAGAGACCGTGAGATGATGAGGGCCCTGAGGGTCCCTTTGGCTGCAGGTCGCAGCCCCTGCCTCCAGTGGGCTAAGTGAGACGAGGGGTGCTTCATCTCACTGCAAGCCCAGACCAGCTGCTGGTGTCAAGAATGCAGGCTTTTCTACTCTCGCTGGTCCTCGGCTGGCTCCTCATAAGGCCTCACGATGGCTGTCTCCCTCCTTGAGGTTGAAAGGCACTGCCAGTGGCAATGGGGGCTCCACACTCATATGCAAATGTCGGGCAGGCGCCAGCAAGGCCCTCTCTCCCAGCCGGGATGGTAAGTCCTTTACTTTGGTCTGAATGGGACAACTTGGGTCATGTTTCTAACCAATGACATTCTCTTCAGGAATGCCATGTGCTGATTGGCTTAGATTAATTGGGATCTAGTGCTAAACCTGCGGGCGGGGAGAACGTCCAAACAGAACTGGGGTTCCATGAAGAAGGGAGAGAGGACTCGATGCTGGGTGGGCAGCCACCGTGTACACACAATGCTGAGCCTGTGACCCCCTCAGCTTATACGACGCCTGCACAGCCTGGGGTTCGCAGGACAGGGCTCACCTCCAGACCACCAGCGAGGACTCTGAGGCACAAAGAAGTGGAGTGAGTCACATGGCTCACACGGCAGGTAGGTGCAGAGCCTGAATTGAGAAAAATAAACACACAACAAACAACCAGAGCAGGCTGCAGGCTGCCGGCTCAAGCTCCTAACCCTAGTCCCGTCAGCAGCTGTCTGTCTCGGAGCTCCTGCCTCTCCGGCTTGGGTGTGCGGGTCTCACTCGTCACATGAAGCTTCCCAAGGGCTGCCAGGGCCTGGCTCAGTAGTATCCTAGGCTGGCGTGTGGGTTCGAATCCTGACTTTGAGCTTCTGTGTCCTCTTCTGTGATGTGGGACTATGAACCTCACGTTTGGCCCCTCTTGGCATAATTGTTGGGGGATCAAATGAAACAAGGAGACGGTGCTTTGCTAACTGAGAAGTGCTATGGAACCATCTGGCTTCTCTTCTCCTGGTAGAAAAGGGCACACTTCACAGGCCTAGTCTGCACTGAGCACTGGAACACCACCAGGAACAGGTGGCCAGAGAGACCGGCACAACAGCCAGGCATGGATTCACTCAACTGCAAATGCATGGTTTAAATTTACCAGTTAACAGCTAGGAGTCCTACCCAGAGATGGGTGGTGAGCTGCCCAAGGTCACACAGGATGACAAACTGGCCCCTGGTGGCCGGCCCTGTCCCTTTGCACCAGGGCCCAGGGTCGAGTGAGGACCATGCGCTGGCCTGGGGCGGGGAGGTGCAGCTGCAACACAGTCCGTGCCTGCCAGCACGTCCCCCAGTTTCTCGGGGCCATTCTTCAGGGGTTCACTGAGGCGAGGCCACACTTCCCCTCGGGTGGCTTCCTGTTTTGGCCAAACAATGACTCTTGGAGGGACCTGGTGCCAGCTGGCTGCAGCTGTTGCCAAGGCCTTAACTTCTTGTATACAGAAAGGGGAGAGGTCCTGGCCCCCAGGCGTGTGCTGCTGCCTCCCCAGGCCAGGAACCCCACACTCAGATGTGGCCTTTGGGCCCCACGAATTCAGTCATTCCTTCTTGTACTGATCACACACATGCACCTTCTGTCTGCCAGCCTCTGCACGGGCACCCAGAACACGGAGATACACAAGCCGAGAGTTCAGCAATTCTACAAACGTTTCTCCTGCACCCACGGGGAGCAGGACATTGTACCAGATTCAAATGAAACAGATATGATCAAGACACACCCTCTAAGCTCACTGACTGCCCATCTGCTGTGAAGGCTCACGGCGTGTCGCCAGTCACTTACATGTTCCTGGGAATTAGTGCAAGCAGCTCCGTGCTGCAGGGAAGTCTCAAAGCACATGGGGAAAGGATACTACAAGTGTGGGTAAAAATAGTGGAGAGGAAATTTTTTATGATGACTTTTTTTTTTAATAGGTGAGGAAATCAAGATCCAGATATGGAAAGAGACTAAGCCAAGGTAAGGGATGGAGCCAGGACCTTAACCCAGGTCTTCTGACTCTGAGCCTCCCACCCGGGGCGCTTCACAAAGCAGCACGGCCCATCTGAGAGAAAGGCCCCGGGATCCGAGGTGCGGTGGCAGGGCCCTCATGTGTGTGCGGGGGTGGGGGGGCGGTGCCTGCTGCTGAGTAAAATATTCGGGGAGACCAGACGATGGAAAGGAGGGGCTGAGTGCCCGTGTGGCAGGCACGTAGGCAGTTGTCATCACCCCCCTCTACAGATGAGGAAATGCAGCTCCACGCGGTGTTGTCCTTTCACCCCCAGACTGCTCTGTGCCTGGGAGGCTGCCTCCTGCCGATGCCTCCCTTGCCGTTAGGTTCGGCCAGTGGGCGCTGCGGCAGGAGGTCAGTGAGCAGGAGAGAGGGGTGGGAGCATACCCTGCTCCTCCCTGCCTGGCCCTGGTCTGGCAGCTGCTGCCTGCTGAGGTCACAGGTCGGGTGGCCCCAGCACCAGCCTGGCTCGCCCTGCAGGCCTAAGGGTGCTAAGAGCTCCCATTGTTGCTGCTCTCTGGGCGCTGCCCCACCCCGGGTCGATGCCCACCCCTGCCTACAGCTCCACAGTCCTCTCAGTCAGTCCCTGAGTGACCCCCATCTGTGGCTGGAATCTTGCCCGCTGCAGGCACTGCGACCGGGACTCTGAGCCCCACCTTTCCTGGCCTCCCTGCCTCACTCCCTGTCCCTAGCAGGCGGCCTCACCCCCACCCCATCCACAGCCGCCTGAGATAGGGCAATGACTTGGCAAAAGCTGCTTCCCCTTGAGCCTCTGGGATTGTTTTGGGGCCGGTGGTGCTGTGGAGACAATGAGAGGGAGGTTTCCGAGGGCTGGCACTGCGTCCCTGCCATGGCCCCCAACTCCTGGGACAGGCTGGGGTCTGCAAACCAGAGTGTCCTGCTGGGCGTCTGGCCTGGGCTTGTCTGTGCCCCACCCCCAGGCTGGGGGTGAGGAAGGTGCTGGAGACTAGGGAGGAGAAGAGGCAGGGGCCCCTCCTGCTGGGCTGCAGGACCCACGGAGCCACCTGACGCAAGCCTTCTGGCTTGGCAGCAGGAACAGGGCAGGAGGGAGGGGCACAACCGAAGTCACCAGGTGGAAGCCCCATCCTCCACCGGGCAGCCAGAGTGTCTTCGAGAAACACAGATCTAAGCCTGTCTCTTCTGTGCTCATGTGGAGCCCAAACTGTGTAATAAGCCCCAGGTCTCCCGCCCCAACTTCACCTCCAGAGCAAAACCCTGTGTGCTGTTCCACAATCCGTCAGCCTTTGCTGCTTCTCCACGCACAGCTCCCTGCTACGGGCGATTTCAGAACGGCCCCTCGGAAAGGGACATCTTCCCCCTGGCACCGCCACTGTCTTAGTTTGGGCTCCTCTAAAAGCCGTGTGAGATATGCGGGCTTTGCCGTCGGACTTCCTGAGTTCAAACCCACTTTTACTGGCACCTGCTGTGGGACCTTGAGCAGGTCACATTGCCCTTGAGCTACAGTGTCCTCAGTTATAAAATAGGAACAACAATTTCTACCATATAAGGTGTTTATGAGAATCAAATGTACACCCAGAAGTGAACCCATATGCCAGTCTGATGTTGAATGCAGTTAGTGGTGTCTCTCGCGAAGCTGGCTGCCCCCTCCACCAGGCCCCGCTGCCCTGGTTCCGCTTATGTCACCCAGCAGCCTGGCCCGCTGTGGGCAATGCTGGTTTGCCCTGTCCCCGCACACCAGCGGCCCCTCCCCCACCGCGCTGCACAGAGTGGAGACAGACTTTGTGGAAACACAAAGGGAAGAGCTGACATCGCATACCACACAGCAGAACGTGTGCTTCAGAATTCCCATCGCGGCTTCTGTCTCCCCAAATCCCTCTCCTGACCCAGCTGCCTTTCTCACACAGGCCAGCCGAGCTTCAGTCCAGCACCCCCGTTTTACTCCCCCACGCTTATCCCTGCCCTTGGCTTCTGTGCTCTCCTCACCTGCCACGGTGGAGTCTGGTCCCTCCAAAACTTACCTGTTGAAGTCCTAACCCTCAGGAACTCAGAATATGATCTTGTTTGGAAATAGGGTCGTTGCAGACGCTAATTAGTTAAGACGAGACAATGCCAAAGGAGGGCGGGCCCTAATCCAAATGACAGGTGTCCTTACAGAAAGGAGAAACTCGGGCACAGAGACAGACGTGCACACAGGGAACGCACCATGTGAAGACCGGAGTTCCACTGTCACAAGCCAAGGAACTACCAGGAGCCAGGACAGAGGCCGCAGCTGGTCCTCCCCTCGTGTCTACAGAGGGAGCACGGCGCACTGACACCTTGATCTTGGACTTCCGTCCTCCAGAACTGCGAGGCAGTCAGTTTCTGTTGTGTGAGCCACCCAGTTTGTGGGACTTTGTTACCACAGCCCTAGCAAACTAATACGTTACCTAAAAGGGCCAGGTTTGTTTTTCTGCTACAAATATCTTTTCCTGTCCTTCTCTTCCAACCCAGCCTTGATTACTGTATTTATGTGTCCGTATTTCTCTACTCTCTGGAGTGTGAACTCCTTGGAGGCAAAGCCCGTGTCATTCTCACTGTTGTATCTTCAGGGCCACGGGAGTCACTCGGGACAGGTTTGCTGGAGACTTCTTGCATGAGTTCCTTTAAGGCTCGCCCTGCAAGGGTGGGCCAGATGTGGACGGGCAGCTCCACCAAGCGAAGGCATTCCAGGTTCTAGATGTGAGCAAAGGCACAGAACGTGGCAGGAAAGAGGAGGCTGGGAAGGGCTAAGTGGCTTGCAGTTGGCTAGGGTGTAGACACTGGTGGTGGGGAGAGGTAGGGAGGGACCAGAAGGTGGGGAAACATGATGCCAGGGTACTGGGGTTTGAGAATGTGTTTAGTTGGGTAGGCACTGGGCGGTGGGGAGACACGGAAAGGACAATATCAGGGCTCTGGGAAGGTTACTCAGCTGCAGAACAGACCAAACACAGGGACACTGGGGAGGTCTCTGCTGGGGCCACAGTTCAGGCGAGAGATGACGAAGGCTTGAGCCCCGTTTGGTTTGAGGATGGAGACAAGATAAGAGACATTTAAGAAGAAATGCCAGCCTGATGGCTGACGTGGAGGTATTTTCCCTTTTGAGGTTGCTGCCTCCAAGCTCCTCCTCCTTCTGAAGATGCCACGCTGAGAATTTTCATGATGTCTGCAGTGACATATAGATCACCCACCCCCGTTCCCTCTCTGGCAGCTGACAGTTTTAGTGAGAGAGCAAAGGAACCAGCTGCCCCCACCCCAGCCTGCTGAGGTTTCTGGTTCACAATTCACAATGTCAATTCATGGAAGCAGGTGATTTTTCACCTTTTTAAATATTAATTTTTCATTCTCACTCATGGGTAATATGAGTTAACTGTATAAAAAAATCTGAAAATACAGTGGCATTGGATCTTCGGGGGAAAATTACATATAGTAAAAAGTGACCCTGGATAATCCCTTAAGTAGAATGACCTGGAATATTAGAAATTCAAAAGACAAAGATTACATTGTTTCATTTTCTTTACGTTTTGACTGTGACCTCCTTTTCCCTGGAACATCAAAGGTCAACATCTGGTTGGAAGTGGAGCGAGATGGCAGGGTTTGGAGATGGGGCGTGGCCGAATCAAATGCTTGTTGGTTGTGAGTCCACTATATGGATAAATCAAAGGAGAAAATATAAATCACCTGAAATCTTTCTCCCACTTTTATTTTTTGGTGAGTATCAGTCCAGTCTTTTTATTTTTATTTTTCTAATGCGTGTTAAAAGCTAGACTCAGTGGGCAGACTCATGTAATAGCTTTATTTTTCTGACAACAGTATCTTTCAAGCTGTCTCTGGCTTTCCTCTCCTTCCTCCCCAATGATGTTATCTTGAGCAGCTCTTACAGCTTGTTTTGTGTGTGTGTGTGTGTGTGTGTGTGTGTTTATGTGTTGGGGGGAGTAAGTCAGATATCATTGAAGAGTCTTATTTTCAGTTATTTAAAAAAATAGTCTGCCAAATAAAGGGTCTGGCATGAAGTGCTTTCTGATGTGTTTCCCTGAGAAAGATACAACATCACTTTTGTGGTGTGATATTGTGATATAATAAGAAATATATATTTGGTCTCTGCCCCTAGTTCCTGGCACACAGCTCCTAAAACCCTTGGAATCTCTGGAGTGATAAGAGTATCTTTTGTATGCTAATGAGATGACTAGTGGCTGGGGCCCCAGATGGCTTCAGGATGGGGACTGGTCACAGGAAGAACCAAAGCGGATCAGAGGTTGGGACTTTCAGGCCCACCCCCAACCTCAAGGGACGGGAGAGGAGCTGAAGGTTGAGTTGATCACCAGTGGCTAATGGTGTGATCAATTCTGCCTCTGTAATGAAGCCTCGTAAAAACCAAGAAGGACTGGATTTGTAGAGCTTCGGGATTGCTGAGCATGCGAAGATGCTGGGAGGACAGAGTGTCCAGAGAGGCCACGGAAGCTCCCACATGCCTTGCCCTGTGCATCTCTTCCATCCAGCTGTTCATCTCTACCCTTTCTTATATCCTCTATAGATAAACCAGTAATTAAGGTGTTTCCCTGAGTTCTGTGAGCTGCCTTTGAAAATTAAGTGAACCCAAGAAGGGGGCCTTGGGAACCCCAGTTTATAGCCAGTCCGTTAGAAGTACAGCTCATAATCTAGGACTTGGGATTGACGTCCGAAGTGGGGGGCAGTCTTGTGGGACTGAGCCCTCAACCTGTGGGATATGACACTGTCTCCAGGCAGGTAGTGTCAAAATAGAATTGAATCATCAGATTCCCAGCTGGTGCCCGATGGAGAAAGAATTTGTTGTTGGTACAAAGCCAAGCTTTTGATGGTTTTCTGCGGGCCTCCCTCCTTGGGGCAGAACAGGAAGGGTCCTTTTCCTGCACCAAGGCTTGGAAACAGGCAGTGGACTCTGGTCTTTGGGGTTTAGGCTGAGCAGTACTGTCTTGGTGTCCTGTGCCTTCTGCTCTGAGGCCACTGCGGTGCCCAGGGCTACTGTAGAGACAGCTGGACATTGATGGGTCACAATGTTTACATCATGATTGTCCAACAAACTGTCATCAGGTGCCCAAGTTTTATAGTTCAACAGCATGATTTTGTCATATTCTAACATGCAAATGAATTGCCTACACATTACGTTGGGTTTTAGCAGTAATTTGCTTCTGCACCCAAATGCAGGCACATGCCACCTGACATCCACAGTCAGCGTCTGCTGGGTCAGAAGCTGTAATAATTGGGCCCCGTGCTCCCCATTATGCTCCCCTGTGCCCTCTTGATACACGTTTGGTATTGTCATTGTGGCATATTCGTTCACTTCAGCATTTCCAGGAAAACCGATTCCACATAATCTATGCTTTAATTTTTAAAAGAGTGCTTTTAACCCTCAAAAAGAAAAATCAGCTTGCTTTGTATATAAGAACTGTTTTTTTAATACTAATAAATCAAGCACTACCCATGGGAAAAACAAAAAGAATGTGTTGTTGGTGGGAAAAGATCCCCACATACTTTGGTAACCAGAGGTGAAGTACTCCATGGTGAGCGGGAGGGCAGGAAAAACACTTTGGTTTTTCTTATCTCTTCTAGAGTGGGATTCCCACCAAAACAGCTGAAGCCAACAGATGAAACATTAGACAAACCCAAATTAAAAAACAATCTCCAAAATAATTGGCCCAGACTCATCAAAAGCATCAATGTCATAAAAGACTGAAGAATTATTTTAGACTAAAGGAGATTAAAGAGACATAGCAACCAAATGAAACATGATACTAGATCAGACCTTGGATATGAGGGGAACATTGCTATAAAGATGTTATTAGGGGCATTTAGCGAAATTTAGATCTGGCCTCAGGATTGGATAATAGTAGTATGTCAATGTTAAATTTCATGAATTTGATAAATAGCGTGGTCATGTAATAGAATATCTTTTTTCTTAGGAAATACATGTTAAAATATTTGAGGTAATGATGTATGCAACTTACTCTCAAATGGTTAAGGAAAACCAGGTGTACATATATAGAGAGAGCTAGAAAGTGACAAAGCAAAATGTTGATGATTGCTAACAGTTGGGAATGTGGGTGAAGGGTATATGGGAGTTCTTTGTACCATTCTTGTGATTCTTCTGCAAGCTTGAAATTATTTCAAAACTAAAAGTTCAAAAAAAAAAAATCCAGGCCAATCCAAATCAAAACTTCAGTCTCTAGGATAAAATATTTGCAAAAGACATATCTAATAAAGGATTGTTATCCAAAATATACAAAGAACTCTTAAAACTCAACAATAAGAAAATGAACAATCCAATTTAAAAATAGGTAAAAGAACAGATACCTCACCAAAGAAGATATATAGATGACAAATAAGCATCTAAAAAGATGCTCAACATCATACATTATTAGGAAGTTGCAAATTAAAACCATAATGAGATACCACTACACATCTAGTGGTAGAATAGCAAAAATCCAAAACACTGACAATATCAAAATGCTGACAAGGATGTGGAGAAACAGGAATTCTCATTCATTGCTGGTAGGATTGCAAAATGGTACAGCCACTTTGGAAGACAGTTTGGCAGTTTTTAAGAACACTAAACATAGTCTTACCATTTGATGCAGCAATCTCACTCCTTAGTATTTACCCAATGAGTTGTAAATTTACGTTCGCACAAAAACCTGCACATGGATGTTCATAGAAGCTTCATTCATAATTGCCAGAACTTGGAAGCAATCAAGATGTCCTTCAGTAGGTGAATGGATAAATAAACTGTGGTACATCCAGACAATGGAATATTATTCAGCACTACAAAGAAATGAGCTATCAAGCCATGAAAAGACGTGGAGGAAGCTTACATGCATCTTACTGAGTGCCAGAAGCCAACGTGAAAAGGCTACATACTGAATGATTCCAACTTCCTGACATTCTGGGAAAGGCAAAACTATGGCAACAGTAAAAAGATCAGTCATAGTCTGAGGTTAAGGGAGAGTGGAATGATTAGGCAGACCACAGAGGATTTTTAAGGCAGTGAAAATATTCCTTATGATGCTGTAATGTGGATACACGTCATTCCCCATTTGTCAAAACTCGCAGAATGTACAACACTAAGAGTGAACCCTAATGTAACCTGCAGACTCTGGCTGAGAATGATTTGTCAACGTAGGTTCATTGATTGTAATAAATGGACCGGTCCCATAGGGGATACTGATGGTGGGGAGGTCGTTACCTGTGTGGAGGCAGGGAGTATATGGACATTCTGTACTTTCTCCTCAATTTTGCTGTGAACCTAAAACTTCTCTGAAAAATAAAGTCTGTTTAAAAGCAAAACAAAACCTTAGTCTCCTACTGCACTCCCATTAAATGACAATACTAAGTATTGATGAGGATGTTGAGCAACTGGAACTCTTATAATATGTTGCTGATGGGAATTAAATAATGAACAATAGTTTTGGAAAATAGTTTGTGTCTTTGAAAGTGAAACATACACCTGCCATCTGACCTAACACTCCCACCCCTAGGTATCTGCCCAAGAGAAACAAAAACTCGAGTTCACACAAAATCCTGTATGTGAATGTCTATAGCAGCTTTATAATTGGCAAAACCCAGAAACAACCCACATGTTCCTCAGTAGGTGAGTGGTCAGACAAACCGTGTTCCATCCATTCAGTGGAATACTACTTGGTGAGAGGAAGGAACCTCTGACTCTTTCACAAACATGGATGAATCTTAAGGGCATTGTACTACGTGAAAGAGCCCAGGCTCAAAAAGCTACATATTGTGTAATTTCATTCCAGAATGTCAATTCTGGAAAAGGCAAAACTATAGGAGAAAGCAGGTCAGTGACTGCTAGGGGCTGGGGACGAAGAAAGGAGTTGACTATAAAGGGCACAGGGGAACGTTTCGGGGTGATGGAAAGGTTTTACCTCTTGGCTGTGGTGGTAGTTACACAACTGAACCTTATTAAGGGTGAATTTTACCGTGAATTTTACCATTTGTAAAATACACCTCTACTAGACCAACGAAGAAACTTGAGTTTCTCGTTCAACGCGGAGCTTCTCTCTGCTCCTACAGCTCTCGGGCAGACCTGGCTCGGAGACCTGCAGAGAGGAAAGGGAACCTTGTTTGTCTCTCTCTTTCTTTTTCTGTTCTGCTTCTTTGAATAGGGCTCAGGGTCGAGTGGGATTGTGGGAAGACTAAGGCAAGTGCAAGGTCTCCTCTGAATGGAGTCATTGTAAACTGGTGTTAGACTCCCCTGGGTGACAGATGCCCAAACTCTGGCCCTTACTCTAAAGGGACAAACATAAAGATGGGTCTCCTCCTGCTGGTTCCTGGGCTTGGGTGACATACCCATCCCTCAGCTGACCACCTATGCCTGCCCCCTTCACTCCTGCTGAAGGGGGGGGGGTCCTTCTGTAGGGGTCCCCTTGCCCTGGAGGGTGGACTTCTTGAGCAGGGATCTTTCATGCTGGCTCATGCCCGGCTACTTTGCACTGTGTCCAGTTGGTCCCACAGGACACGTTCCTCTCTTTTGCTGCCAAGCTCTGCAAGCACGGGCAGCTCCCATTGCATCCCCACCCCTCGTGCGACCACCAGGGTGAGCTCCGATTGGCCTCTCATCTTTAGACTTTTCCAGGGGAGAGGTGGGTCAGGCCGTGTGTCCTCCAAGCTCCAGGGAAACCCCAGTTGCTTGGCTTGAGCCATGTGGGGTGAAATGCGGTACTGAGATGACTGTCCCTAAGGAAGGCCTCAGAGCCCCTCCTCTCCTGGTCAGTGCCTGCTTTGAGGCTGGAAGCAGGTGATGGGAGAGGACATCACAACCTGCCTGAGTCCTGCTGGGCTGTGTCTGGTGCTGCTGTGGGGGCTCTGGGGTGCAGCAGCCATTCTGAGACACGAAAAGCCCCATTTAACATCCTATTGCACATAAATAATATGTTATTTTTAACAAAACTGGAATTTTACTGCACATAACATTTTATAATCTGTTGTTTTTTTTTTTCACTTTATACTCTGTTTTGAGCATCTTTCCTTGTCAGTAAATAGACCTCTACATTCACATCCTTTAAAATGATGGATTAGTATTCACCGGTATAGATACACTACAACTTATTATACCAATCCCCAATTGTTGGCTACTTTAGGTTGTTTCTAATTTTAGGTGATTATTAATAATGCTATGTTTGGGGTGACTTTATGTGAAGTTAATGAAGGGCCCCTCATTTGCACAGGGCCTTTCCAAATGTCTGGAAGGGACCCAGCAATTTTATTTAATATATTCATAATTTTGTATTTTTTGTGTTAAAGGGGCCCCCATATTGTATAAACTTCTGACTCTACAAAAACTGGATGTGTCCTTGGCTATAATAAACATCTTCACACTCAATTTTTTCTTTGGCTGCATCTTTATTTCCTTAGGATAAGCTCCTAGAAACAGAATTACTGGCCTAAAGCAGCACATTTTAAAGATTCTTGGAACATATTGCCAAAGAGTCCTCCAAAAAAGGTGATCTAACGTACACACTGCCCTGAATGAGAACACCCAAGACGGGGGTGGTTTCTATGGGATGATGTTTCTTTGTTACTGTGGCTCAGTTGCAGCTGCCGTTAGCACCTTCTCCCAAGAGCAGAGGTTTTGATCTGAGATGCATGGGACCCGTGCATAGAATTCTTGGAGTCTGTGAACCTGGTTGAGAAAACAATTACATCTTTATTTTTATCTTTAGCCTTTCAGTGAAACATAACCATTCTTTCCATCTTCAGTGTAGGCCACAAATCCCTGTAGTATTAGCGGTACCTGTGACCTTAGCAGCCCTGTAACCAACAGAAATCCCAGATGTTTTCATGCCTTGATACAACGGAGTGTTGCAGATCTCTCAGAATGATCAGTGCTTCAAAATTACAGTAGTTATTAGACTTGCTGCTAGATCTTGTTATGTAATGTGCTAATAAAAAATATGTATTACTAAATAATAATTTTTAAATATTTTGATAATTGCATATAATAGACTTGGTTTCCTTTGTAATTATGTATATTTTTATTTTATGAATTAAAAAAAACTTTATTCTGAAAATGTGTCCATAGGCTCCCCCAGACTGCCAAGGGGTTCACGGCACAATAAAGTTCAGAACCATTATTGTATAGGTCAACTCGCATATCTTTAAAACTTGTGCATGATACTGAAGGAAAGGAATTAAACTTACACGAACCCCTGCCTGGAGCCAGGCCCTGTGTCAGATGCTGGGGACACAGAAGGAACAGAATGACTCCCTGCTTCTGAGGAGCTCACAGTCTATGTGGGAGATGCAATTTCAGAGCTCCTGCTCTTCATTGTCCCATAGGCTGAGAACCCAGTTTCTCAGATTTTCCAGGATTTTAAGAAAAATCAGAAATCCAGATCTTTATATGTTCCCATACAAAACAACTCTTCCAATTTTTAAATGTTGGCAACTAATGAAAATTTTTATAAACCACTGTGTGGGCCAAATAAAGCATGTCTGAAGGCTAAATCTAGCCCATAATCCACAAGTTTTCAACCTTTGCTCTAAGAAGGAGAAAATAATTCCAGTTAGGGTGGAACAAATTCACTCTGTGGAATAAAGTAGCAGTGATTTTCAGCTCCCCTCGAGCCCTGCTTCCACTCTGTTCCTGTAAACCAGAGAAACAGGGAACTGGAGCCTTGGTTTTGAGAAAAGAAGAGATGGGAGAAGGAGTTCTGTGGTGGGCAGTGGGAGTCCCTGCAATTCTGGTGCAGGCCAGGTGAAGAGAGCCATGGCTGTAGTCAGATGCTAATGTGGTGAGAGTGTCAAGGGAACTATGGGAAAATAAGGCAGTTAAATTATTGTATACCTAGAAAGCC
Source organism: Cheirogaleus major (assembly GCA_963574435.1). NCBI lineage: Eukaryota > Metazoa > Chordata > Mammalia > Primates > Cheirogaleidae > Cheirogaleus > Cheirogaleus major. Next base: position 24,731 of record CAUYPO010013593.1, read on the forward strand.
TAAGAAACTCTAGCAAAAGCAAAAATAAATGCAAAACAAAAGAAAAAAACCTACTTAAATTATTAAGAAAAAAATGATGTTATTAGATACGAGATAAATATACAAAAACTAATTGCTTTTCTTATAAACACATAGAAATGGAAATAGAAAAAAATATGCCATTTACATTATTGACAAAAGCTACAAAATACTCAGGAATAAATTTAACAAGAAAGACATAGGGCCCATATGAAGAAAGCTATACAACCTTGTACTAATAGAAAGAACACAAGATCTAAACAAATGGAAAGATATACCATGCTCTTGGATGGGAAGACAATATCACAGAAATGTCACACCTCCCCAAATCCATTCCATTACAAACACAGTGCAATGATCTTGATTTTTTTTTTTTTAAGAGACAGGGTCTCATTCTGTTTCCCAGGCTGGAGTGCAGTGATCATAGCTCACTGTAACCTTGAATTCCTGGACTCAAGCAATACTCCTGCCTTAGCCTCCTGAATAGTTGGAACTACCGGTGCAAGCCACCACACCCAGGCTTTTTTTTTTCCCGACAGTGTCGTTTGCCAATAAAACCTGCATTTCTGTCAGGGAAGCACAGGAAAAGATATTCTCATACATTGTGGAAATGTGAACCATCACTGTATTTTTGAGAAGTAAACTCTATTAAAATTTTGCACATATATATATAATCTATATTAAAACATATAGAATGTTTATCTGCTGATCTAAAATCTCACCTCTAGGTATTTATTCCATAGGAACACAACTCCTAGGGAATACAAGCATATGAACAGGAATTTGATTGCAGCATGTTTATAGTTGAAGAAAAGATAAAGCTAATGTCCATCAGTAGGTGAATGGCCAGATAAATTATGGAATATTTACACTATGGGATATTATGTACTGTCAAAAATGAATCAGAGCCATATCCATTTATTTGGTGGGATTTTCTTGAAGTATTGTTGAATTAAAAAAGCAATATGCAGGAGAGTGTATAGAATATGATCCCAGTTTTATAAAACAATGATCAAAGATCTCTAATACATGCGTAAGTATATTGGCATACAATTTAAATGTGTCTGCCAATGATTACATGATTGTGGAGAAAACATACGGAAGGTTGGGTGCAAGAATGCGAAATATGAGCTACCTGGAGTGGGGTGGGCATGGTGCAAGCTGATGAGGGTGGAGGCAAAGAAAGGAGGGAGACAAGCCCATCCTCTGCAACCCCCCTCCCCCCAAAATGAAAGAGCAGGGGCCTTGGGAATTGGACTTTTACACTCTGCAGCCTAGCTAGCCCTCTGGCCTGCAATGCTTGACTCCTGGGACCCCCGCCCCTTGGCCATCCCTCCCACCACGCTATATGTGGCCTTCCATGTTTTTCTCCATGATTCTAGAATGGGGCAGTAAGGCACTGAGGGGCAGGGGGGTTACCCGTGGGGGCCGCTTTCAGTGCATGGAAAAGGACCTCAGTGTTCAGAGTTCAGTCCCCACTCTCCACAGGCATCTTGGAAAATTCATGGGTGTGAGGGGAAAAGGCTAAAAGGAATATTAATTTGCTTCTTCTCTCAACTTCAGTCCTCCTTCAGTCTTAGCTTACAGATCATGTCCCCAGAGAGGACTCCTCTGAGTCCCGCCCCCACCTCCATTATGTCTCCCTTTCATTAATACTCTTTTCATAGTGCTCATCACAGCTTGCCATTGTTTTTATTTTCGTGTGTGTGTTTAATGTGTATTGCCCCAATAAGCTGTAAGCGCCACAAGGGGAGGGACCTTGCGTGTGTAGCGTCCTGTGCGGAACGCAGCGGGGCTCACTGGTTGCTTTCAATCATTTACTCACTCACGTAGTCTCTTCTTCATTGGCTCACTCTTTAGTTCATTTCTTTATTCACGTATTCCCTTATTCATTCCAGAAACATGTGCTATTGGCCAATGACTTGTCCCGATCTGAATCTTCTGCTTTCTAGGGTGGCTTTTTGGGAGGCGGTGGGAGCGGGAACAGGACGGCAGAATTCTGGGAATGCACTGCAACTAGGGAGAGCCTGGCTGGGTGAGTTGGAAGCTCTCCAGGGAAGGAGGAAAGGTTCCAGAAGGGTATAAGTTCTGAGAGGAAGGTGCTGAAGGATCCGACAGGACAAAGTTGGACGAGATGGGGCGCAGGCTGGGCGCAGGCAGACTCCTCTTACTCCCCCCGTGTGCCCGGGTCTTCCCGCTGCCGGGCTTTCGCTCCTGCCGTTTGTTCTGCCTGGAAGAGCCTCTCCCGTCTCCACACGTAGAAATCCTACCCTTCCTTGCAGGGCCAGCCCAGATGTCCTAGAAGTCTCCCCTCGCTCCTCCAGCTGGAAGGGCTGCTCCCTGCTGCAAACAAACTCCCTGAGCACAAAATCTGGACCTCCCCCGTGGCACTGACCACTTCCTGGCCTGTGTGTGGTGTGATCCTCTCTCGGTGTGATTGTTCCCATGTATCCTGCAGGGCGCAGGGCCCAGGGCCCAGCACGGTGCAGATGCTAATGAATGAGCAGTGCTATGAGTTGGGGCAGGGACAGTAGTTGTAACCCCATTTTACAGATGGGGAAATGGAGGCACAGATCAGGGGCATAACTTGCCCTTGCTCCCACAGCCGAAGAGTAGCAGAGCCTGGACTCAAGCCTGCGTTTCTGGTCCCAGAGGCCGGGCTCTTTCCAGAGCAGCTGGGTGGGAGGTGGGGTAGGGTGGGGTGGGGTGGGAGCTGGGTCCTGAGAACCAGCAGGCCAGAGAGCCTTGGAGCTCGGATGGCCAAGTTCAGGAAAGCACAGCTGGGGAGGAGCCAAAGTATTTATTATGCTTGGTCTCCAGCTCCAAGCAGAGCTGATGGATGGAGTTGCTGCGGTTCCTATAAACAGCTTGAGCCTCCCTGCCCTCCACCCTCCCGGTTCTCAGCCACCACAGCCCCAACTGTTTCCAGTGAGATAGGGGGTGGAGGGGCCAAGGGAGGGAAAGGAGGAGAGAAGCATGGAGGGGGAGGGGCACAGGGGGAGGGACAAAGCTAAGGCAGCTTCCCAGAGAAAGGAGGAAGCCAGGGAACGGAGGGTGGTCAGAGAGGACTCTTCCTGAGCCTCCCCACTGGCCTCTGTGGCCTTGCCGCCCGCACCCTGCATCCCCCTCTGTGTCCCCTCCGTGTCCCTTGGGTATATGTGAGAAGCCTCGTCACCCCATTCTCTGTGTGAGGGCCTGTTTTAATCCCACAAGTTTGTGAGTCCTGGAGGGCAGGGGCCGTGCACTCAGGAAGCCTTTTCTGAACTCACAGGCCCTAGGGACACAGCGAGGACTCAGGGCAGGACCTCCCCCCAGGAGCTCTTGGCCTGGCAGGGGGTCAGATAGCCGGCGACGCCATGGCTGAGCGCAGCCGGGCAGCTGGAGGAGCTGCTGAGAGCTCGAGCTGGGGGAGGAGGTGGTGCAGGCGGGCGCTGGGTGCGGAGGCAGGAGAGCCTGGCGCTGGCCGGGGCAGGAGCGGCCATGCGGCCTAACGGTTGAGACTGCTGGCTCCGGAGGGGCACAGACCTGGTTTAAGTCTCAGCTTCTCTAAAATGAGCAATGGAAATCCCTTCGAAGATGGTTAGCACTAAACACCACAACGAACACCAACTGGCAGCACAGCCTACCCAGAAGTGCCCGGCAATCGCCAGCCCGAGCACGCTGTGGGTGGCAGCAGGGAGGGGGGCTGGAGGGCAGCAGGGCCCCGGCCTCTCGGGGGCAGGTAAGCGGCACAAAGGACAAGGGCGCAGGACGGCAGGTCCCAGGTCCTGACCAGCACAGGGGCCCTGAGCAGGTGAGGAGCCGGTGGGTCCCGGGCTGTGCGGGTGGAGCGCCACACCAGCTCCCGGAGCTGGCACCTCGGGTCCACCGTGACAGGGGCGGCCAGGTCCTCCCTCTCTCTAGAACTTGCTGAGAGCTCGGGAAGCGGATGCTCTGATGACCTAGTTGGCAGCTGTGTCCACGTTTGGCTGAAAACAGGAATTTCTGCCTCACTGGGGGTCTTGGCCAGGTAAGCAAACTCCCCTGTTTGCCAGGAAAAGGGGTCAGGGGCCTGGTGGGCTCCCTGCTGGGTGGGAGGCCAGAGCTGCTGCCTTCCTCTTAGGCCTTCGCAGAGCACCGCACGCCTCCCCACCCCAGCCCACCCCATCAAACAGGAGAGCAGGAGGCAGAGCAGGAACTGGAGGTGAGAGGGCACAGGCCAGAGGAGAGGCTGGGCCAGAGCAATCTCCAGGAGGCGGAGCTGCCGCATGGCCAGGGGCCGCTGGCCTGAGGGGAGGCGTCCAGGGCGCCCGGGCCGGGGAGCTTGGGGGAGAAGCTGCTGGGAAGGGAGGGCTGGCACCTGTGGGTCTGAGTGTCCGGCTACTGAGAAGAGATGTGGGCAGCTAGGGGACAGGGCCCGGGGCTGCAACAAAACAAAACAAAACAAAAGCGGCAGGTGCCAGGGCCAGAGGACCACTCCTTGCCCACCAGGCTCTGCCTCACCCTCGCCTCCTCTCCGTGCTCACTTCTTCACCACCCCCACCCAGGAAAGGCAGCTCTTGTCCCCTCCCCGAAGCCTCGCACTCCACGCTCACCCCCCAGTCCTATCCAGGAACCAGGAATGGTTGACTTTCATCTGCAGCCCAGCGGATCGATAACTAAATTCTCCAACCCCCGGGGGATCTTTTGCCCTTAGCGGGGGAGGCCTCTGGGTACCAGGGCTGGACACTCAGGAGGGTGTGGCTGGAGACAGAGACACAGGCCCTGTCATCAGAGCCATGGGGTGGCTACAGCTATGACGGCCATGGTGTTCCCCAGGGAAGAGGGCCTGGGATGGAGTTCTGGCGATCCCCATTAGAGACGGCCCAAGGGTGGCAAGCACAGAGGAGCCGAAACAGGAATGGACTGAGAGGCAGGAGACAACTTTATGTGTCAGGTCACAGCTGCAGGGAAAGCATCCTGGGGGGGTGCAGTAGGGTGGTGGGGGAGTGGCCTGCTGCAGGGCTCAGGCAGATGAGCTCTGGAAAGTGTGCTGAGTTTGGCAAAGAACACCAGGGATCCCGGAGCAAGGGCAGTGTGGGGCTGGGAGGGGCTGAGGCAGCCAGGCTGGGTTGAGAATGGGGGGCAGGGAGGGAAACCACTTTACCAAAAAGCCGCCTGTGAAGAGGGGGAGAAGGAGAACGTGGTTTAAGGGTCTTTTTGTCATTTTTAAGATGGGCAAGACTTGTGTCCAGCTGAAGTCTGAGAGGAAGATATGAGTAGAGAGGGAGAGGCTGGGGACAGGGGAGTGAGTGAGAGAGGAAGGGGCTGGGGACCCCATGGAGGGGGCAGAGAGGGCCGAGCACAAAGAAAGGAGGGCGTGTGGCTGCAGGACAGAAACCAACGATAGTCACCATCCTCTCAGCCTGGGGTGGGGAGCAGGCTGTCTACTGAGCATGAGGGGCAGCGGTGTGGCAGGGGTCGTGCTGGCGGCTGAGGCCCCGAGGTCCAGGGTGGCGATGAGCCGGAGCCTCTGTGTCCCCAGGGATTTGCTAGGAAGATGGAAAGACCACAGTGGAAGTAGAGGGGACAGGGTTCAAGTGGACGCAATGATGCCGGTTGCCCTCAGCAAAGAGGAGGCTGGCGGGCCACACTGTTTCTCCAAAATTATTTTTAATACATTCAGGTGGGTTATACAAAGAGCTGGTCCTGAGGCCTGGGCTGTGGCCCAGCTCATAGGAGTGACAGCAGCACCATGTAGTGTTTTCAAAGTCAGGCGTGGGGGCCGACACCTTGGTGTGTAAAGTAGCATCTGTGGTCTGATCCCAGCCAGGACTGGGTCCGCCCTGCTGCCCACGCACCACCATGGCCTAGCCCTGGCTCTGCCCATTGACTCTCCCTTAAAGCCTCTGGGTCTCGGTTTTCATATCTGTAAAATGGGTGGAGAGAGTATGGCACTTTCATTTTCTCACACATGACCAAGGGCCCTGAGCCAGACCGTGGGCCGAGCACAGGTAAGACGACGCAGACAGTGACACAGGGTCTCAGGCTGGTCCCAAGGCTTCCTTTCTTCCCAGACAGCTCCTGACTCCATAGTGTGAGGGAGAGGGAGTTATCTGGTGGGCCTTTCCACCTGTTTCTTTTTCAGAGGAAAAAGAAATCCCTTCATGATGAGGAACTGAAAGAAAGTTTGGAGCCAGCATCATCTTGTGACGTGACAGGCAAGACAGGACACCACTCAGGCCCAGCCCCAACCCCACCCCCAAATAAGGTCTGAATCTTCCTGTTTCAGTGGCTCTGCCACCAACTTGTGCAATTCTGAGCAAGTCCCATTCTCTTCCAAAGCCTCAGTGCCCCTCTCTGTATAACGGGGAGGTTGGACTCAAGCGTCTCAAACTCCAGGCTCTACTCCATAGACCAGAGGGAATGAGGAATGCAAGAGCAGGAAGAGAAACAGGAGAGCCCACTCCAGTGTGCAAAGGGAGAAATGAGGGAAACTGAGGCGAAGAGGGAGGGGAAGGCCTGCAGCGTCCTGTCTTCTCTGCCTGCCTGGGAGAGAGGAGAGAGTGGGTGTGCACAGCACAGGACACTCCCAGGCCCTGTTCGGGCCATGTGAGGCCACTTCCTGTCCACCTAACAGCCTGCAGCCCCCACAGTGGCAAAGCTCGGCCCCTAAGGACAGGATGTGGATCTGAATCTCAGCTGTGGCATTTATTAGCTGTGGAGCCCCAGAGGAAGACTTTTGGAGCCTTAGTTTCCTCTTTTTGTAAAATGGGGATAAAATGCCAACCTCCAAGAGTTGTCATATAGAGGCAGACACAAGGCTTGGATTTGCATCGAAGCTGCCAAGCTTGGTGCAAAACAGAACCAGATATCTAAGTTCTAAGGCTGGCTCAGCAGCCAGGGTGGGGCTGGAATGGGGAAAGAAGGGGGCTGGAGGGGGCGTTTAGGGCATGATCAGGGTCAGGGTGCTTAACATGAGAGTGTCAGGCGAGGAAAGAGCCTGTCAGAGCAGGAAACGGAATGGCCCAGTGCTGGGCTGGAGCCCACGGTGACAACCTCTTAACCAGCCCCTGCTGGAGCTGCCACAGCTCGCCGAACAGCACTGGATCCAAGACACACTCATGTGGCTCCAGTTCTCTCTTCTGGTCACAAGCTCTTCGTTTTCAGAAAGGCTGAAAGTCATTATCAGAAGATGTGACAAATAGTCTCCTTGGAAATGTCTCAGACAATCCTCCTGGGCTTGGCCCTCCCTTGCCCTGGCGTGGCCGGGCAGGACTCTCCACGCCGACCTGCAGGGGCTGCAGAGCTCTGGAGCCCTGGGCTTCCACATTCTCAGGCTCAGCCACACTGTGTGGCCACGGCACGGCTCTGCTGCGACAACCTCTCCTACCAGACTGGGAGGTTCCTGAGGTCAGGAATGTGTCTCATTTACCAGCGTCTCCAGTGTCCAGAGCAGGGCATGGCACAAAACAGATGCTCAGTGAAGATTTGTTGATCCGTTGGGTCAACATTATTCTCTGCCACCCTTGAAACTGCCCAACTTCCGACTTCCATGGCTGAACCCCAAGGGCGGCCTGGGAAGTGGGTCACCTGCCTATACAGCAGGATGCAGAGAAAGGAGCCCCGGGCTGGGATTTAGACAGCAGGGTTCTTGGACCCCGGCTCTCTGTGTGACCTTGGGTCAGTCCTCACCCTTCTGTGTGCCTCTGGCTCCCTCACTGACCAGGCAGTGTCCCCCAGCCTCTTCAGGCTTTGTACTGCTGGTTGAACTTCTGCCGGCGGACGCAGCAACAGGTGGCCAGCATGGTGAGCAGGACGGCAGAGACCAGTGTGAAAGTGAGGATGATGACAAGGTTGACGTTCTTGAGCCCCCCTTTCTCACAGTCCTCAGGACGCACATGGCTCAAGGACACCTTCTCCTGGGAGCCGAGGTGACAGACCAGGTCCTGGGTGGCGTCCACGTCCACACGGCCCTGGTGCAGCTGGGCCGCCAGCCAGCCATTGCCACAGCAGCTCAGCGGATTCCCCTGCAGGTAGAGGCGCCGGAGGCTGGTCTCCAGGCCACCCATGGCGCTGCCTGGCAGGAGGCTGAAGCTGTTGTTCCGCAGGTCCAGCACCTCCAGTGACACAGCCTGCGTCCAGGCAGGCAGGTGGCTGAGGCGGTTCTGGGCGAGATTGAGCCACTTGAGGCAGCGGAAGCAGGGCAAGTCCACCTGCAGGACCACCAGCCCGTTGCCCTGCAGTGCCAGCACCTCCAAGGAGGCCTCCAGGCCTGCCAAGGCCCCTGTGGCCACATCCAGCCCCGGGTTGGCAGAGAGGTCCAGCTCAGTGAGTGGCGTGTGGAGGAAGGCCCCGGCCCTGAGAACCTCCATCTCATTGTCCACCAGGTTCAGGATGCGGAGGGAGGAGATGCCAGAAAAGGCCACACAGCCTGAGGGGCCAGGCTCCCCCGGCCCCCCGCAGGGGCTGACCCGGTTCCCCTGCAGGTTGAGCCTCTGCAGGCTGCTCAGGCTGGCAAAGGTGTACGGGGGCAGGTCCCGCAGGGCGTTGTCCTGGAGGAGCAGTGTCCGCAGGGACCCCAGGGCCCTGGCGCTCAGTTCCAGGGCCTCCAGCGCATTGTGGCTTAAGTCCAGGAGCACCAGGCAGGGCAGGGAGCCCGAGCGCCGGGCCTCGAAGGCCCGCAAGCAGTTTCGGCTGAGGTTCAAGTAGCGCAGGGAGGTCAGGTGCTCAAGAAAGTTGTCGGGGACGAGCTCGATCTCGTTGTAGCTCAAATCCAGATTCAAGAGCTGGGAGAGGGGATGGGCGCTGGCGTTCCAGCTGGGGTTTGACAGGGGTGAGGCTGACCAGCCCTCGGAGGGTGCGTGGACGCCCTCGCTGCCCTGGGGGGGCCCTGCAGGGAGACGGATGAGGTTGTTGGACACGTTCAGGTAGATGAGTCTCGGGAGCACGGCCAGGTCGGGGAAATGGAGCAGTTTGTTCTCCCGCAGGTCCAGCCAGGCGAGCTGGTAGTCGGCCTGGGGCTCCGGGGCCGTCTGAAAGGCCTCGATGCTGTTGCAGCTCAGGTCGAGCACCCGCAGCTGCTGCAGGCTGAAGTCGGAGATGCAGGTGAGGGAATTCCTGGAGAGATTGAGGTGGGCCAGGTGGGGCAGGGCCTCGAAGGCACCATCCTCGATGTCCATCAGCACGTTGCTGTGCAGGTCGAGCCGCTCCAGGGCGGGCATGCCGCGGAACGTGTGGCGGCTGAGGCGCGTTAGGCTGTTCTCTGCCAGCGACAGGCTGCGCAGGCCGGGCGCCTCCCCCAGCAGCCGCTCCACCAGGCCGCTGTACAGGCTGTTCCCGGACAGGTCCAGGGAGGTCACGTGCGGCAGGGGACCCAGACCGCCGGCACTCAGCGCAGTGCCCACTGCCAGGCGGTTGTGGGCCAGGCTGAGGTGCTCCAGGTGGGGCAGGGCCTGGAAGACGCCCGGCTGCAGGAAGCTGATCTCGTTGGCGCTCAGGTCCAGGTGACGAAGTGCTGTGTAGAAGCCCAGGGGCGAGGCCAGGACACTCTGCAGCTGGTTTCCAGATAGATCGAGGGCCTCAGTGTCCAGCGGGAGTATGGAGGGGACCTGGAGCAGGCCCAGCCCCTGGCACGAGACCTCCTTGTCCACCTGTGGGAGCAGGGAGGAGAGCAGGGCATGAATGCGTGCAGAAGGGGATGGAAACAGACACCCTTCTCTGGGAAAGATTACTAGCCAGGCCTGGGCAGCCTCCTCCTCTGGACTCCCAGAATGCTCAACTTCCTCTGCCACAGCCTAATTACCCCTGTCTGGATGGCCCATTCGGCTCCCTGCCCTGTCTCGGCACCCAGCACGGTGCTGGGCACAAGGAAGGGACTCAGTGAAGGTTTGATGGGTAGACAGATGGGAGAGGATAGACAGATCCACGCACAAATGCACTAACAAAGAGAAACCCTGTGCTGATCATTATCCCATTTCACAGGAAACTGAGTCATATATCACCCAAGCTTGGGCCCCGGGCTCCTGGCTCCACATCCTGGGTCCCTGCTATGGGCACAGATAGTTATATTTCCAATGTTAGATGGGAATCCACTTCGGGGGAATGTTTCCAAGAGGGAAAACTATAATTCTGCTCCCGTCATCACTTTTCATCTTGGCCTTTCGCCCCAGATCTCGTTCAAGCTCGCATTCCACGGGCACAGCCTGGGCCCGGAGCCTGCCTTCCTCGAGACGCTCCCAGATGTGGCCTCCTTTCTGCTGCTGCTGCCTGCACCCTGTAGGCAGTGGCCTGCTTCCCATGGCCAGTCCAGCACCAGGCCCCTGGAGGCAGAGGAGGGGGCAGGGGAAAAGATGGCCAGAGCCCAACCCACGGTCTTTGGTGACAGGACTGTGCCCGTGCTGTGTGACCTCTCTCAAGTCACATTACCACTCTGGTTTCTAATCCAGAAAGTAACTCATCCTTCCCCAGCACCCACGTGACATTTTATATTTTGTCTAACACTGTCAGGCTGTGGTCTCATTGCTCCTCACAGCAGCCCACCTGTCTGGTGTGGTCACCCTACTGACAGAAACCCAGCTGGGGAGGAGCAGGGCTGGGATTTGAACCTAGGTCTTTTAACAATCAAAGGCCCCACTCTTGTCTTTCCACAGAAGGTGCCCTCTGGAGCCAGAATTCTTTCTGTGCAAATGCAGGTCTCCCTTCATCTCTTCCAACACCCCAGGGACCTCAGCCTTTCCCAGCAAAGGGTCTGACTTCCTCAACCACCTAGCTCAGACCCCTCCTGCCCCCGGCCTCTGTCTCACCACTGACCCCTTCCGCCCCATCCATCCACTAAATGCCTGGCAACTGTCAAAACTCCGCTCTGTGCTGTACCTCTGCTTAAACCCCTCCCCGGCAAAGTCCGGGAGCCTCAGCAGGGGTGTTCAAGGCTGTGGCTCTTGCCAACCTGTCCCCTCACCTCCCAGCCCATCCCAATCCAGCCCACATGTAGTGACCACACCTGACCACGGCCCATCACGGCCTCCCATACCCCCCGCCGGGCCTCCTCTCTGTGCCGGTTGTGCCACCCTGACCAGATCCGCACGGTGAGCCCTTCACGCTGGGCTCCCTGGCTGTGTTCCCTCTCTCATGGCTTTGCCGCCCTGAACTGTGACTGTGTGGGGACCTGCTAGACAGAGAGCTCAGAGCAAACAGAGACTGTTTTGGGGGACATGGTTACCTTGGACCTGCCCCACAGAAGGTCCTCAGTAATTTTTTCTAATGAACAAGATCCACAGACATCATCAGTTTAGCAAAGGCCTGAGGCATTGAATCAATCCCCTCTCGAAAGGAAAGAAAAGGGAAGGTCCACATATTTGGATTAGAGCCAAAGACTGTTAAAGCAAACAGACTGCAGCCCACCCACTTCCCAGACGGGGAGACTGAGGCCTGAAGATGGCAGTGACTTGGTCACAGTGGCGGCTGAGCTGGCAGAGAAGAAACACGAGCCTGGATGCTCCTGGCCTGGCTCAGCTCTGTGCTTCCTCTCGAGAGCCCCGAGGCAAGTGGGGTGAGGAACAGCTACCTACCTATTGCAGACACCAGTGTGACTCTTCCTACTTGAGGCAGCACAGTGACCGGCCCTACAAGCTCCAGGGGAGGCAACATCCTCAAGATCCAGACCCAGGGAAACCCCACAGTTGGGCACCCATGGAAACCGGTAACCCGCCCCAGCTGCCTTGCCAGTCCTTGGCCCTTCCTCCCTCACAGCCTCCCTGCCTGCTGGGGCCACTAAGCATAGCCTCCCCTGCACTACCAGCGCCCTGACTTAAAGAAGAAACAACAACATGAATGCCATGACCACCACTGTTGGGGACACCGGCTCCGTGTCAAGCTTCAGGGTGCAGAGACCCCTCATTTAATCCACAAGGCATTGTGGCCCCATTCCTATTGTACACCCTAAGGAAACTGAGGCTTAGTGGGGTGGGCTTCCCTAAATCAGATAGCTGGGGGCTCAAAACTACTGTTTTCCAGTTCCTTTTCCTATTGGTGCAAGCTGAGTTCTGGCCACTGGGCCCTCAGCTGGCCAACCCCCAGGGCCAATACCCTTGGCACAGTAAATAACACCAGGCACCGTTTACGGAGCCTTTACGGTGTGGGGGACACAGGGTGGTGCTTCAAATGCTACCCCACGTGCAAACCAGAGGCATAACACCTGTGGATCGGCAAAGCCTCCCTGGGGCCCCAGCCCCTGAGAGTTGAGCCAGGACACGAAGCTGGCCAAGCCCAGAGCCCAAGACTTGCTTTCTACCCAGGTGCCCAGGACCCCTGCTCTAGAGGCCGGGCAGCTGCTGGTGGGCAGGGTTGCACTGGGACAGCCGCTCTCCCGTCCTGTCCAGGAAGGAGCCCGAGGCCAGGGCGGTGCTCAGCACTCCATTCCCAGGGCCCCCATGCCTCAGAGGCCCCAGCACCGCCTGATTTGCAGGCGGAGGGATCTTAGAGGAATTGGCCCTTGTCCCCTGAGTTTAGAGCTTCCATCCACTGTCTCTGGGATTTCAGGATACCACTGCCCAGCTTCCTTTGTGGGAGGAAAGAGGACTTGCCGTCCAGCTCCATTTTACCACAGGCACATAGGAGGGAAACGGGGGAGGAGAGGCCCCAGGCAGTGGACAGCATAATAGAGAGACGGGCTCGAATCCTGGCTCTGTCACCTCCTATCTGTAGGCCCCTGGTGGGTCACACGTCTTCTCTCCAGCTCCTGAGTGGATTAGCCTTCGTGCCGGTTCAGAAAGTGCTTTCCTGTCTATCATCTCATTTCCCCAGCATCCAAAGCTCACCCGGCTTCCCCTGTGCCTGCCGGTGGCCAAGGCCCTTCACCTCTGAGCCTCAGTCTCCCCAGGGTCGACTGTGCATTTGTATTTGGAGACGTCTGAGGCCTCCCCTGCCCATTATTCTGGTTCTGGGAATCTCGGGGCTCTGAGAGTGGTGGCGACAGCCAGCATTCGCACCCACCGGCAGGCGGCTGCCAGCACTTCCGGCCTCCCGAAGCAGCTGCCCGTTCTGTGTCACAAGTTCTGAGTCCCAGGTCCAAGTGGGGCTGCTAGAGGACCTGTCCTTTCACCTGCCAGGCCCTGGCCTTGGTCTCAGTGACTGCCCGGCCTCACCAATGGACCCAGGTAGTCTCTTTTTCCTGTTCCTCACAGGGTCACAGGAACTTTAGGGCTAGTTTCCCTGTCTTGGGGCAGACAAAAGGAACAAAAAGCAAATAAAATCTGGCTTTTTCCCTAGAGAAGATCTTGGTCTGGCAGGTGAGACTGGCTTGAGCCCTTTCGCCAACCATGTGCTTAGTGTGCTTGGTACTGAGACAGAGGGAAGCTTGGGGACTGCAGGAGCCCAGAGGAGAGAGTAACCAGACTAGGTTAGCCTGGGAAGGTCAGGGGAGGCTTCCTGGAGGAGGCAGCATTTGACCTGTGCAGTAATAAGTGAGAGGCATCCCAGCAGGTAGTCCCAGATCCAGGAGTCCAGTTAGGGAAGGGAATTTGTTCCCAGGAGAGACTGGCACAGAGCAGTCCCTCCCAGCTGGCCCATCCCCAATCCGCCCCCCCCCCCCACACGCACATATACACATTCTAGATCTCCCAGCTGGGCCACTGCCCTGTGGGGATAGCTTAGAGGAATAGAGTCCAGTATCAGTCCCACTGTTCCTAGCTGAATGACCTTGGACAAGTCACCTAACCTCTCCAAACCTCAGTTATTGGCTTTGTAAAATGGGAATACTGGAGCTTACCTGGCAGGATTTTTTGGTAAATAAGGTATTAAACATTCTAGTAGGTGCTCACTAAATGCAAACTATATCCCCTTTCCTCTCCTGACTCTTCTAACTCTGGCTTCTGGGGCTGGGGCAGTAGGACACCCTAGGGTGGGGAGGTGGGGTGGCCCCTACCCTGCCTGGGCATCTTACCGTCTTACAGGGCACCTTGTCTCGGTGTTGGGAGGCAGCCAGGCCTGGGGTCAGCACGGCCAGGAGCAGCAGGATCTGGTGGCACATGGCTCTGTGTAGGGAGAGGAGGAAAGGGGAACACCGTGAGACCACTGGCCCCCCTCCCACTGCCAGCCGCCTGCTCCCACCCTGTCTGGGCTGCCCTGGGGTGGGGGGCCAGACCACAGCTGGCGCTGGAATAAAGGTGCCACAAACAGGGAAGGGAGCAGGTGGGAATGGGGCCATAGGCTGTCACAGAGGGCCTCTGACACCAGGCCGAGGAGCAGGACGGTCACCCAGCGGAAGCAGGAGTTTTAAAGCAGTGGGTGACTTGGTCAGATATGGGTTTTCAAAAGCCCTCACCTGGCGGAAGACAGCTGGGAGGGGTGGCGCAGGAGGCAAAGGGACTCTAAGGGCTGCCCCAGGCCACTCTCAGGGCCTGGGGGTGGGTGGGACAGAGGCAGGTGGGCCTCGGACTCCATTCCCACCCAGGCCACATGCGGGTCCTCCCATCCCAGCTCCTCCGGCCCCAAATGGAATTCCTCATTCTCCACCCCTCCCCCACTCTTATTTTGCCCTTTTTCTTTTGATTCTCCGGCCCTTGCCATTGTTCACGGGCTGGGCCCGGGCCCTGACAGGAAGCCGCACAGGAGGCTGCCCTGCCCCGGCGCTGGCTGCGGACTTCCCCAGGAGCAGGCGGCCAGGCCCTGCACTTTCACTGAAGCCAGGCTCCCTCGACAGCCTGGGGGCCGCGCCAGGGGACAGCACAGGCCCTCGGCAGCAGCGCTGATCCCAGTGTGTCTGGGGGTTCGCTCGCTCCCTCACGGAGGACACCAGCCAAGTGCAAGGGATATACAAAGCCAGCCATCAATATCATTCATTCATTCATTCATTCATATCTACTAAATGCCTCCTGATGTTTGGCTCTGTGCTGGGAACACGGACACAAAACCATGCACAGAAACGACGATAACATGGACAGAGACTATTAACAAGGAAGGACATATAAAGCTCTCCAAGAGCACTGGACTCAGAGCCAGTCACATCTGACTGTTCCCTCCCGTCTCCTCTGCTTACTACTGTGTGACCTTGTACAAGCCACTTCACCTCTCTGAGCCTTGGTTTCCTCATCTGAGGTTAATGACAGCCACACCAAGTTTTATTGAGGACCAAATAAGATCTATTCTATGAAAATGCCGCTTACAGAGCCCTCTTTATGCACTAGGCACTCTGCTCACCATTTACAAGTATTAACTCATTTAATTCTCACAATAATTCACTGGCTTGGTCCCGTTATCACCATTCCCATTTTACAGAAGGGAAAACTGAGGCTCAGAGAGGTTAAGTAATATGCCCAAGGTCACACAGCTAACAAGTGGCAGGCCCAGGCAAGTCTGGCCCCAGGGTCTGTGTCCTTAACCTCTACACCATTAGGTCTCCCACAGTGAGTGCTCAGGAAATGAGTGCTGAGCTGTGACTCTGAAGGATACTTTAGGAGAAAAGGCATTTACAGGGCTTCTGAGGACTGTGTCTTCAACTGCAATGAATTTTAAGTGCAGATGGCAGCTCTGAGGTCCTTTCAAGGACCACAGCAGTACCTGTTAACCCCTATTCCCTGGTTCCCCTCAGGGCCACAGGCCTGTCCCCACCACCACTCTGCTCTCACCTGGATCACAGGTTGCACGTTCACAGGAAATTTGGTTTTGCTGTTTGAAAAACAGAACGTCAGCACCCGTTTGAAAGCTAGCCTACTCAGAGTCGAGTGAAAACCCTTCCAGGGGGCCTTCCAGGGCACCGGGGAGTGCCAGCCCGGCCAGCTCTGCTCCCCAACCTCTTGTCTCACTGGCCCCTCTCGCACCCTGGGTTCTGGAGGCCTCACATGCCCTCTAGTTCTCTGCTCCAAACCATCACGTCCTCTCCTCTCCTCTCCTGCTGAATACCTCCTCATCTTTCAGGTCTCAGTTTAGATGTCACCTCCTCCAAGAAGCCTTCTTTGGTTCCCCAAGTCTGGACTCCAGTCCTCCCAGAGCCCCCAAGCTCCTCCCAGAGCACAGCGCCAAGCACTCATGGCTGGTTTACCCCACCCCCTCCTAGGGGGGTGCCCCTAGAGCAGAGGGGACTCACTCTCCTCTGAGACCCATCTTATAGCACATGACAGGCCAGGGGTGGCACAGAGAATTGACACTAGGAGTCTTGGTGACATGGTGGCACTGGCCAGAGCAGTTCTCCTTGACTTTCCTCTCACCTCCTTGCCACATTCCTTCCCCCCTTCAGCGGGTTCTGACTGCTTTCCCCAAAAAACAGACCCCAGATGCACCCACCTGCCTCCACCATCACTGCCGCAGACTGAGCCGCCACCCCAACCCTGGGCCTTGACCACAGCAATGGCCACCTCCGTTGTTTGCTTCCTTGCTTCCCCACTGACCCCTTATAATCTGTCCTATACACAGCAGCCAGAGTGCAATTTTAAAATGATAAATCAGGTCACGAATCTCTACTGTTTGAAAATCTTTGATCAATTCCAAGCTTTACACAATCTCCTCTCTAACTCCACTGACCGTTTTCCCTTCCCTCACCAAATTCCAGCTTTCTCACTATTCCTCAAACATAACAAGTTCATTCCTGCCTTGGGGCCTTTGCCCCTGCTGTTCCCTCTGCCTGGAATGCTCTTCCTGCTCCTCACATGTTTTATTGTTTTCCTCACATTTATCATTTTCTGATTTTCTATTTCTTATTCTTTTTTTTTTTTGAGACAGAGTCTCACTCCATTGCCCTGAGTAGAGTGCCGTGGCGTCAGCCTAGCTCACAGCAACCTCAAACTCCTGGGCTCAGGTGATCCTCCTGCCTCATCCTCCCGAGTAGCTGGGACTACAGGTGTGCGCCACCATGCCTGGTTAATTTTTCTATTTTTAATAGAGATGGGGTCTCGCTCTTGCTCACGCTGGTCTGGAACTCCTGAGCTCAAGTGATCCTCCCACCTTGGCCTCACAGAGTGCTAGGATTACAGGTATGAACCACCACTCCTGGACCTTCTATTTCTTATTCTATGGGAACAGCAGCCTACTGAGTAGGTGCTCACTAAAGATCTAGTGAACAAGTGGGAAGCGGGGACAGAAGCTCGCTGCCGTGGACTGAGTGGCATGTGCGAGTTGAGGACAAGGAAGGGTCCTGGTTCATTGCTGAGCCTGAAGGCAGAGATACCAAAGGGGCCCTTATTTCCTCCTCTTCTACCAAACCCCACCCTACCCCCAAGGCGATGTGCACATCCAGGAAGGACCACCCCTGCAGCACGTGGGAACTCTGCCCTGGCATCTGACAGGTGGGAAGGGGCCCCTCAGCTGTGGGTACTCCTCGGTGGTGCCCAAGACACAGTATGTAGCATGTATGGGTGACTCTTTCTCAAAATGGAGGACTGGGGTCACTCACTTAGGCTCAGTCTCAAATCCAAATTCCACCACTTACCAACCCTCCTCCCTGGGGCTCCCTTAACCTCTCCGTGCCTCAGTGTCCCACCTGTAAGGCAAGCAGCCTGGTTCCCATCTGCCAATGGCCACCCCCAGCCATTGTAATGATCAAGCAGAGAATGGCTGTGAAGGTGCCCTGGATACTTATTGTCCTTCCCAGCTGGGACAGTGACCCACAGGGCTGAGCATCCCAGATGAGGTGTGCTGAGGGGGAGGGCCCCGGCCCGCAGACCAGTGGCCTCGGCAAGAGGAGGCAGCAGATATCTCAGGACTCGAAAGAGTGTGTGTGTGTGTGTGTGTGTGTGTGAGAGAGAGAGAGAGAGAGAGAGAGAGAGAGAGAGATGGGGGTGGGGGCCAGTGACACCTATCAAAATAAGCCCATTCCAACTATTTAAGGATGTTAGACATTCTTCTAAGCACTTGATCCATATCATCTCATTTAATTCTCACAACCACCCATTGAGGCAATTACTGTTTAATTCCGATTTTACAGATAAGAAAACTAAGGCTCTGAAAGGTGAGGTGACTTATCCCCAGAGTTCCCCAGCTCCTACGTGTCCTGGAGCTGAGATTTACCCAGGTCCACGTGCTGTGTTTTCTCCAGCACAAACTAAGCTGACTGCCCCCTATAGAACTGTCCCCATTTTGCCCGTGAAGAAAAGGAGACTCGGAGAGGTGACTTACCCAAAGTCACACAGGTAGCAAATAGCAGAGTCCCGGCCAGAATCTATTCCATCTGCCTCCAAAGCAAATGTTTCCACCACGCCGGGCCAAGATCCCCCTCCCTAGCCCGGGCTAGCGACCCCGCACACACAGGCACTGGAGCAGAGCAGACCGGCTCCCGGCTGGGCTCCGGGGTCCTCCCTCTCCCTCCTCTCCGCCTGCATCTGACTTACTGGCGGAGCGGGGTCCTGGGAGAGCTGCCGCGGACGTTCCTGCCGAGCAGTGAATCACTAAGGGCAAGCCCCGTTCTGGAGACATGTGCATCCCACGGGGGAATTAGACCTTAGCCCAAAGGAATGTGGCTGTGATGGCGGAATTTCAGGCAGCCCGGGGTGGGGGTGGGGGCCCCTCGCGTCTTGCCACCCATGAAGAAGGCTGGCTTCAGAGCCCCTTGGAGAGCGGTGGGTTCCCCACCCCCGCCACGAGAGACGGGCAGGCTGTCTAGCGCGGTGGGACGGGCAGCCCCACGCCGGGCCGAGATCGGAGGGTTGTAGGAAACCTGAACCCAAATCCTGGTCTGCCCTGGACTACCTGTGTGTGTGTCCCTGGGCAAGTCCCGGTCTTCGTGGCATTGGGTTCCCAGCTGTCAAATGGGAACGCCGGCCTCGCCCCTTCGCGGGAAAGATCCGCGGAGACAGGAGCCTCGGAAACGTGTCAGGGGCAGAGGGAGGATGAGCCCGTGTCCAGGCGCGAAGTGGGGGCGGCGGGACGGGAGTGCTGGGGGAGGGGTCCCTACAGACCTGTCCCGCCCGGCTCCGCGCCCCTGCTCACGCCGGCGCGGGGCGGGACGGTGGGCTCCCCAGGGGCCGGCCAGCCTCGCCCGCGGGCGGCTCCTACCTGGTCAGCGCGGCCGCAGCTCCTGTCCCGGGCAGCCTCGGCACATTTTGCGCAGCCCTGCCCCGCGCGCCCGCGCCACGCCAGCGCCCGGGTCGCGGCCCGAGGAGGCGCACGGGCGTTCCGCTGCCCCGCGGGAGCCGGCCGGGCTCGGCTCCGATTTAAACACCTCTCCCGCCCACCTCGCCCCCCTCCGGCGACGCCGCGGGGTCCTAGCGCCCGCCACGCGTGACTCGGTTTATCCGGAACCGGGGGTCGCGGGCGAAGCATCCTCTTCACGCTGGAACCTCGGCAGGGAACGGCAGGGGCGAAGGGGGCGGGATGAAGGGCCGGCAGGGAGAGGGGTCGCAAAGGAAGCGCTGTAGGGCGCGGCCCGGCGGGGGGCAGCCGCACGTGCAGTAGGCGGCCCGCCGGTCCCGAGAGGCGGGTGGCTCTAGGAGCCGTAGGTCCGCAGAGGAAATCCGGCCTGGCCCTGATTTCCCAGCTGCCGGCGCCGCCGCACTTACGCGGGGGCAAACAGGAGAGGTGCCGGCGGGGCTGAATGCCGAAGGAAATGACCCTTCACTGGCCCTGGGACGGCCACGGAGGGGCTTCCCCGCACCACGGCCGACCCCTCTGTTGGGTCCAGGCAGGTCACTTCCCCTCCGAATTGTGCTCTGGTGTCGAGACCCGTCCTCCTCCATCATCTCCCAGACCCCTAACAGCCTGTGAAACAGCACCATCAAAGTCTCCAGTTTTCAGATGGAGAAACTGAGGCTAGGGGTGGTGACAGTGAATATAAATAAAAACCAATTGTCTGAGACTAGTAAGGTTCCTGTTTATAGTTGGGGAAACTGAGGCTCAGAAAGGTTAAGTTTGTGTATCCAAAGTCACACAGCTTATAAGAGTCACGGATTTGAGCCCAATCTGTCCCCAAAGCTGAGTCAAGGCCAGTTTGGGCATCATCTTTCTCAAATTTTTTAAGTACTGTGCAAAAATGGGGAGGCAGTATTGTCTTTTACATCAGGGGTTGAAGCAGATCTCCCTGAAGCTGCCTCTCTTCTAGATGCCTTGGCCCTACCTCATCCCAGGTACTCTGCCCTGCTGGGTAGGGACTCCAGGACAGGGGTGCCTGTGAGAGAGAGGTCATGGCTCCAGGCTCCATGGCTCCATGGCTCCAGGCTCTGGTTCCGAGGGTAGAAGGTTCCTCTTCCTCAATGTTTCTCCCCACTGGTGGTCACCAGCCCTGAGAGTGGGGCAGTTTGCTCCATTTTACAGGCATGAAAGTGACCATCCAAGCCCTTGTGGCAAATCAGGGTAAAGCTAGACTTAGAAGCTGGATTCCCTGAAGCCTATATAGAGGCTGCCTTTTATTCCTCCCATCCAATCCACTGGAGAGACAAACCTGGACACATGGGGTTAACCCAGAGGGGACAAGCCATGAGAGCAGGTAGCTCAGGGCCCTGACCTAACCTCAGGGGAGGAAATCAGGGAAGGCTTCCCTAAGGAGGAGGGCTGAGTTGCAATGAGGGGATAGGTAGGAAGTGCAGGTAAGGGACCACTCAGCAGGGCCCGGGAAGGGTACTGGACTTCCACTTCCCTCTCCTCCACCCGAGGCCTCAGATCTATGCCCACAGGAGTCCTAGCTGGTCCTCTCTGGGCTCTAGTACTCTATTTGGTCAAATGGAACCTTAGTGTTTCCTGTCTGTAAAGTGGGAAAGATATTAGGTACTTCCTGGGGTCAGTGCCCAACTGAGTATGATGGATCCAGGCTGGGGCCTGTACCCAGTGGGTGTTAGGTAACTTTTCACTGCCTTTATTGTGGGGATTGGTGGATACTTCTGCTATACCCTGTGGGCTTCCTTTACCAGGTCCTTGGTAAGGGGCCAAATGTCCAGGAAAGTGCTTCACAGCCACCCTGCAGTGTGAGCTGAGCAGAGAATGACTGAAGGAGATTCAGGCAGTTCCTGGCCTCGCCTGTCCCACCTGCTCCCTGCCATCCAGGCCCAGGCTGGCTGAGTGCTGCCTCTTCCTTCCCGGAGCTGCCACCAAGCAGAAACCACTGGGCTGGGGAAGGGCGGGGCCGGGGTGGGGTGGGCTGGGGGTGAGTGGCCCATGTCCCACACACCCCTAGAGGCTGTGGTTGTGGTTAGTTAGTTTATGGGGTTCCACCTTACTCAGTGCCCGGATGGGGCTCCCCGAGAGTTGGAGACAGATGGGCAACCAAGCCTGCCCACCTGCTGCAGATGCCTCTGGGGACCAGGGGCTAAAAGCCAGGAGCCACACACACTCAGAGCCCCTTCCTGCATCTCTTTACTTCTTCAGCAGTCATGGCAGGCATGCTGTTGTGTGACTTCTGGCAGGTTGCTTGATTGTTCTCATCTCAGTTTGCTGATCTGCAAAGTGAGACTATTAATAGCACCCAATGTATGAAGATCACACAAAATGTGTGTAAAGTACCTAGTCACGAGGCCCGGCCCATGTTACTTGCTCAGTAAACATGACCTCCCTTCCCTGGTGAATACAAATGTCCAACACCAGCTCTTGTGGAGCACCCTGACCCGATGGGAGGCAGATGAGAACGCAGAGGATGACGGATGTCCGGAGGTCTTGAAGGCCAAGTCCAGGGGGCTGAGCTTGCAGAGGAGGGTGTGTGGGAACTGAGCAGGGTCGGATTGGCCCGGCAGCACGTGGAGGGTGCTTTCTTTTAAAGGCCCCCAAGGTCCGCTTTCCATCCAGTATTGCTTAGCTCTTGCTCGCACACCTCCAGCCGTGGGGAGTTCCACAGGACGGCCCATCAACCAGCAGCTCAGACTGCACAGTGGAGCTTGGTGTGGAAATGGTCCATTCCCCCATGCATCTGTCAGTGGCCATAGGAGACACATCTTTCCGTGTGTCCTCAGGACTACCATCTGAGATGACAAACCCTCGCAGGCCCCGAGTCAGGCACAGGGCTCCCTGGGTGGGTTTTGCCTCAGACCAGGTCGAAACCTGAGGGTCCTAGGTAGGAGCTGGTGGCCCAGAAAGGCAGTGACGTGCACATCCTGTGTGACATTGGACAAGTTGCTAAACCTCTCTGAGCCTTGTTGTCCTCATCTAACCATAGAACCAGAGTGGGAATGACCATGACGTCCTAGACCCCCAATTTATTTTCCACTGCTCTTTGCAGAACATCCACTGTGGGCCAGACCTTCATCTCATGTGGAAAATCAGAGTAAAGACAGTCATAGACAGACAGCCTTCCAATTAGGTGTCTTTATTCTCCATTACTGAGTAGGAAATTAAGGCTCAGAAAGGTTAAGTAACTAGCCAAAGTCACAGAGCTTTGGAGCCAGGAATTGAACCCAGGTCTCCTGACTCCCAGGCCAGATCTCAGGGGGAAGATGTGGCTGCCTTTACACCCTGCCCCTGCCCAGCACCCACATGGACCCCTGAGAGTCAGGGAGTTCCCCCTGTCAGGGCCCTGCCTTCTAGGGAAGAACTCTGGGTTCCCCAGTTCTTCCCCAGCCACCCACCCTTAGTCCCTATGGCAAATGGGCCCAGACCATACCAGCTATAGGCCACAGCAGGAAATAATAAAAGGTCGGGTGATGTGTCTCTTGCTGTGAGGAATAGCTGATCTGTTTAATGGGAATAAGGGCTTGCTGGATCAGGCCTGTGCCAGGTACTACACTTGTCGCCCTCCCATAGCCATGCGAGCAGGGGAGGACTGTCCCTGCCCCCTTTTGCAGAAGAGGGGCCGAGGCGCAGAGGGATTCTGTGACTTGCCAGCGGTCATACAGGTGACAGGGCAGGGCACAGCAGGCACTCCCATCCAAGTCCTCAGGATCCAAGACCCTCACACGTGGCCAGGGACTGACTTGGCTGGTTTGCAGTTCTCACTGGGGGCCCAAGTCACCCCTTCACCGTGGCACTTAGAGTTACCACGGCAGGAGGAGCAGCTGCTGGTGAGGCCCCAGGTACCCCTTGGCCACACGGGCGGCTCCTGGCTCAGAGCCCATCAGTGACTGCTGTGGCTGAAGGGTCTGGAGGCTCCCAGAGGCCCCAAGGGAATGTTAGGTGAGAGAATTCGAGACTGGGTGAACCAAGCAGGGCAGGATCAGAAGTGTCACCACAGCTTGACTCTGTGCTGAGCCGTGGACCGTGAAACCGCAGCGTTCTGCAGCACCTCGGCTGCTGGGAACCTGAGGGCTCGTCCCGTTGAGCTGTGCAACTTTTTCTTCCCTTTTAATCATTTGAAAGTTAAACCTGGTGAACCCTTTTCTTGATGACCCAGAGTTTATCAGTATGGGTTTTGGTTATGGTCCGTGAGGTCACAAAGTATCGTCTCCGATGTACCAACAAGAATGGCAGAGCCCAGCCCAGGGTGAGGCGGCTGCAAACCTGCGAGCCCCTGAAGCCGGCATTAGTGGGAACAGGGCGCTGGCACAGAGGCCGCCAGGCGGCCATGAGACGGCCCTGCCGCAAGGGAGCTGCGCAACCCTGGGGCAGACATTGTCCCCTCGCTGTCGCAGTTTCCTCATCTGTGATACGGAGACAGGCATCCTGCCAGCTTCAGGGGTCCTTGAGGAGATAGTGACACTGTGGAGAGCTGAGTGGCATAAAAATCATCTTCCTCACGTGAGGTCTGTGACTGGTTGACTGAAGGGACCTGTTGGCAAATGAAGGACCAATGACCAGTTAGTCCTGGGAGGCTTGTCCTGGGAAGGGAGCTGAGTCAGGGAGACCCTAGCACTGTGGGCTCAGGGGGCCCAGGACAGAGATCACCTACCCCGGTCCCTCAGGCAGGGCCCCGCTCCTGTGAGGGAAGGGCTGGGCCCAGGCAGCCCTCCCGTGGGGACGGACCTGCCTCCAACAGTTCCCTGGAGGTCCCCTCCCAACTTCAGACCAGGATTTCAGGTTCCTCCCTGGGCTGAGCTCCCAGTGGGCTGTAGGCTCCTGTCTCCTCGGAGTGGTCAAAGCCCCGAGGGCCGGCAGAGCTTCCAGAAACCAACTCTCAGGTGCCAGGTGACCACCACAGGTAACGGTCACCTCCTGAAGTTTCAGAGAATCCTGCCTGCGTCCTCTACTTCCACTCCAAGAAGGATGGCAGAGAGGGTGAAGACGCAGCCTGAGGTCACACAATGGGCTGAGGGTCTGACTCTTATCCCACCCCGCCCTCTTCCGTAGGCCCCACGGGAGTACTCCTGGGTTCACACAGCAACCTCTTCAGGGGACTTGCCCAGTTCTCAAACTTTTAGCAAGTGTCAGAATCCCGAGGGCTTGTCAGAATAGGCTGCTGCGCCCCGCCGCAGGGAGTCAGGTTCAGTAGGTAGGAGGCGGCCCGGAGTGCGCCATCGAGCCTCTAGCAGCTTCCCTGTGGAGCCGCTGCTGCCACGAGGACACCCTTGGGTCCGGGGCACAGGCGGGTTGTGGTGAGGCTCGGTGCAAGCCCTGGCCGGGCTCTTACGCCTGTGCAGCCTCCACCTGTGAAATGGACGCGACAACAGCCCCTCATCCCTCACGGAGCCGCAGAAATGAAATGCGAAGGTTGGGGTTTACCGGATTGTTGATCTTTCTTACCGTGAGTGCATTCAGGTTGGGAAGGGAACAGGCCGGACCAGGCAGCTTTCCAACGCTGCTTTCATGTTGTCAATCCTTACTGCATTCAGTAAGCTCGATATTGTTAACAATAATGTTATTATTACTGTTACTATTCCCTTATTTTGCAGATGCCCCACGAGGAAACCCAGAGAGGTTAGGTAATGAGCTCAGGCTTGCAGAGCCAGTACGGATGAGTCCAGGCAGTGGGGTCCTTGTGTCTACCCACTTAATACTCTACTGTATCGTCACCCAATAGAGCGTTAACTAGACAAAAGAGCAAATTACCTAAAATCTTAGGTGGGTGAGGCGGGGCCTGAGAGGGCCTGGTGGAGGAAGCAGCAGCCGGGGTTTCAGACAGAGACCCACCTGGCTTCCCATCCTACCGTGCTGCTCACTGCTGTGTAACGTTAGGCTGGTGGCCTCACCTCTCTGAACCCAGTGAAGTGGGGGCAGCAATGACTAGGGTGATTTGAAGAGTGGGCTCCTTGTGTCCGTGGCTCCCTGGTCAGTGGCACAGCTTGCGGTGACCCTGTGGTCCCTGGCTAGGTCAGCGGTTGCCGTTTCGGGCAGCAGCTGTCTTCTTTGCACTGGTTTGGTTCAGGAAGTGAAGGGGTTTTGAAGCTGTGCTTGGGGGGTGTGGGGAGGGGACCTGCCTAAATGGAGCTGTGCCTTCCCCTTGGGGGCAGTGAGGGTGGGCAGCATGAGGGTGCAGCAGTCCCATTCTGCAGGGGGCAGGGGGAGGCCCCCCAGGGCAGACAAGAGGACAGAGGCCTGGGCACACCCAACCATCACTGAGACAGGGTCTTCTTAGGTGTAGGCCACTATGACCCCTTCTTGTCCTGCTCATGCTGCCTTCCTCCTCATGAGCCTGGGTCTTCCTAGAGTCCTTCAAGTGCTGTTCTGTGGGGGGAAACTGAGGCCCTGGCAGTAGCTAGCTCAAGGTCATGCAGCCAGGAGCTGGCAAGGTGAGGGCTGCCCTTCCTGCTGCACTGGGCTGTCCCCCTACCCCCCGTGGCATTCCTCCACCTGCTGATGGGAGCCAAATGTGCCCCTAATAGAGTGTACCTACAAAAGCATAAACACACACACACACACACACCCCTTCTTATGTGCCCTCAGAGGCAACACAGGACACACAAGGCCACAACTCTCGAAAACAACAAGCATGCATCAACCTCACACAAAAACTTCACGCGGGCACACACACAATTCACAAACATTTCACACATTTCAGAGACACCCTCAAAAGACACATAGTCATCACACATGGATACCACACCCTGTGCAAATCCAACTCTCGAATATACTCCGCATGTACAAAACACACCACTAACATGTACACACGGTATGGATACCCCACACAGACTCCACACTCACAAACACGCCCCACACAGTGCACACAAGCACTGCTCATATCCTGTATATACAGCAAACACTTAACACACCCAGGCTCCCCAAACCCAGTGCACACACGGCACACATGGAACTCGGGTACACCTCTTGTCTGTGTGCACGGGCGTGCACATACACAGACACACCGGCACGTGAGTACGCACGGGCACACACGTGCACACACCCATGGGAACTAGGCTGCCATCTCACCTTGCTCATGACTCTGATTTTCTCGGAAGCAGACCACACATGAGTCAAGCGGCTTCCACTGGGGCTGATTTCCTGGGGTGTGAAAAGGAAAGCAGGGGAAAGACATGATTTGGCCTAAATAAGTCAGACAGACTGCGGTGGCCTCCCCGGGACCTCTGATTAACCCAGATGGGTGCTGTGAGCTTGGACGACGGGCTGGGGCTCTATAAGGCAGAGTTCTGGATCCTAACTCCTGAGGGGTGGATGCCAGGCCCTGTCCCCCAAGCCTGTCGCTTTCTCTAGGTCTGCAAGCTTGGAAATGGGTTATGCGACTTTCAGAATTGTCACTTCCTGGCCTCTTCTGGGCTGTGTGACTTCTGCCCTTGTGCCTGCTCTCTGCCCTGTGCATTGTGGGACAGGTGCCTTGGGTTTGGAGCCTGAACCTGACTCCAAAACCAAACTTGTGCCTGCCTGCATCAGTGCCCGCCCAGCCTCCCGGTGGACAGGCTGCGCTTCCTGCTGGCAGAGACCGGATCCCTCCCTGCCTGCCTCCTGGGGAACCTTCCAGGCAGCACCTCTTGCTGCAGGTTCTCTTGCCAGTGCAGAACGCACCTGTTTCACAAGCCCCTTCCAGACCCGCCAGGTGTGGCCCTGTGCTCTTGAGCTGCCCAATCTTGCTGTCTCCATTTGCCTCCGCTCTCCACTGTCTCCAGCCCCTTCTTCCAACAAGCTCTCCCGCAGCCTCCATGGCCTCCACAGCCTCTACAGCCACGCTGCAGTGGGCGGGCCATGTGGCAGGGCCCCTGGCCACTTGGCTGCATGCGATCTTCACAGCTTCACTTCCCTTGGCGCCTTGGAACGCCCTCTCCTGGTTCTCCTCCCCTCCCTCTCATCCCTCAACGTCCTCTCAAGGCCCCTGCCTCTCCTCCCCTCCTTCACCTGATCTCCCCATGCGGAAGCTCCCCCCGTCCCTCCTGCCCTGGCCTGGCTATTCTCTCCTGGTCCTCTCCCCGGGACAGCTTCCTGGCCCAGGGTCTCCCTTTCCCGCCATCCGTCCTCCCTCATCCTCCACGCGGCAGCCAGATGGAGTGTCTCCAAAACACAGGTTTGACCAGGTCACTCTGCTGCTTAAAAGCCTTTGATGGCCCCGGTGGGGGTAGGGGGTGTCCAAGCACACGTCATACTTCCCATTTTCCCGTCTCTTCCACCACTCGCGGGGGCCAAATTCTGTATCACGCACCCACATACATCCTCCGTGTCTCCTCGCTCCTTTCCTGCCCTCCCAGCTGTGCTCTCTCTGTCAAACTCCCGCTCCCCTCTGCTCTTTCTCCTTCCTCTCCCCTCCCTCTTCCTTCCTATCCCTCTCTCCTTCTCTGACCTCATTTGCAGTTGCCAAAGGTGAGGGCTGCAGGAACTACCTTGTGGGGTTTCCATGCCAATGGAAAAAAAAAAGCTGAGCCCACTGGCTAAAGGGGCTCCTCATTTCTGCGCAACATGAGTCTGAGAGGCCAAGAGAGGGGTGACATGGCTGTGGAAATGAGAAGACAGCCTTCCGTGGGCTGCCCCAGGGGAAGCCTTGAAGACACTCTGCCCAGTGCTGGGGATGGCCTGGAGCAGCCCTTTAAAGAGCTTCTGGATGGCCAAGTTAAAGGGCTTCCCTGCTCTCCATTCTCCCACACCCCACTTACTGCAGGTTTTGACCTTGACCTTTGTCCACAACACACTCTGGCATCTGCCCTGTCCCAACACCTGGCTATTGGCCTTGACTTCCCCTGGTCCCCTGGCCTCACCTGCCTACTCCTCTAGACCTTACCCCAGAACTCACTCATTTCCATTCGCTGGGCCCCACTCTGCAATGGGTGACCATGTCTGTGTCACCTTTTTTCATGTAGTATGTGGCTATGGCCCATGAGGTAGCCAGTGTGGGCAGGTATAGGGTGCTTTGGAGTTGAGGTCCACTTCTGCCACTGGCTTTTTGGGAGACCTTGGACTGAGTCTCAGCAGCTTCATCTAAACTATGGGGAGAATAATATTTACCTTGCATGGTTGTAGTGAGCAGTAACTTGCAAATATCCCATCCACACTAGTTCCCTCTTTTCAGTGACATGAAGACCCTCCCATGGGCTGCCCACAGTCGGGGCTTGAAGACAGTGCCTGGGAAGACTCGAATCAGCCCCTTAAAAGGTCCCTGAGCCTTCGGTCTGTCTTGTAGTTGCTCTTTGGGTAACTGCCAATGAACCAGGAAGTTAAGGCTGAGTGCTGGTGGGCTAAAGACAACAGGGGACTGGGGACAAAGGGATGGTGGGAAGAAGACAAGGAGAGGTGAGGCAGCTGCCAAGGAGGGGTCTTTGGGAGGGAGAACTGAGGTTTATAGGAGTTTATGAAGTTGGGCTGCATGTGAGCTATGATGCACTCTCTTCTCTGCTCCCAGGAAGGCCTCAACAACTCTCATTTCTCACTGGTGCGCTGGGGAGTTGGATCTGGTTTTAGATCTGTATCAAAGTGCAGAGTGTGGGCTCAAGGTAGATACATGGAGAGAACAGAGACTGCCCCATGGCCAGCTGCCCCCAGGCCATGTACATAATAACAATTCTAGAAATAGAAAATTCTGGCAAAATCGCCATGTGTGGCAATGGCCCTCAAGCTGGGTATTGTGTCCAGGATTTTGCACCTGGACACAACAGTGACAGGGGAAGGTTACAGTCTCCAGGCCACTGGTTCTAGGTCTTGGGGGTTATTATAATTATTAACAGGAATATATGGAATACTTTTTATAATAAAAGCCCTCTAGGTTGAAACTGGGGATCTGAGCAATGAGAAGGGACAAGATGGGCCAAGAGATGGGATGGGCAAGGGCCGGGAAGTCAGGGAGATGGTGGGTATGGTCAGTTGGCAGGAGCTCCTTGGTGGAGGCCCTTGGCCACCAGCAGCGGGCACATGCTAAGTAGGAAAGTAGCATGTCTGTGCTGCAGGTAGACTGGGCACGGGAGTGGAGGTGGGAGGGCAGCAAGAAGGCCATGCCCTTGCTGTGGATCAAGATGATGAGGCTTGGACAAAGGCAGAGGCCACGTGGTGGGCCGGACAGGACTTGGTGATTGATTGTGGGGTGGGGAGAGAGATGTCGTGAGAAGGGGTCATCACTCCTTTCTGGGAAAGGGGACCCAGCAGAACACAGTCAGGGTGATCTGGGGCTCACCGGGGAGATGCCCACAGATCAGAGATGCTTCTGGGTCTGGAGCCTGGAAGGAAGGTGCGAGTCAGCAATGGAAGAGAACTGCCAGCAGGAGCCTGGCTCTCCTGTCCATGGATGGGACAGTTACATCTGCGTCCCACGAGAGCTGGTGTCCAGGAAAGCGTGGTATAGGATTATCACCTACATGCTGTTTGGCAGAAAATGTAAGTAGCTGGAGACGGGACAAACCTTTTACACCTGCCGACTTGGGCAGGGCCTTTTGGATGGGGGCAGAACACTGAGACCTGCTGTCCTCTCGCTGTCCTTTAGTCGTCATGGAGATTCCCCAGGCGACCCTGCCCTGTGGAGTGTCCCCATCACTCCAGGAATCCGCATCCACCCTCTAGGCTGGGCAGCCACGCCCAGGGAGCATGCGGGCTGGGGAGGGGTCCAGGACTCTCCAGGCAGCTGGGGGGCTCCTGGTTCTCTCTTGAATGACTTGCCTGCCCCCTAGTGGATTTCCAAAAGTCTCTTGGATTTGTGGAAACTTGTCAGAAAGGGACTATGACGTTTGGGTCCAAACTTGTGCGAGTCTCAGTGGGGAGACTGGGGATGCTGGAGCCTGGAGCAGCAGGGACTTGTGTAAGGACATCCAGGTCAGAGCCAGGACAAGAGGCGGCATGGCCGGCTTTCAAGAAGGAGCCCAGGCTCGGGCGTCCCACAGCCAGGGTGAACCCCTCAACACACTTGGCCAGTCCGTCTCCTCTCAGAGTGTAGTCAGTGCTAGACAGGGTGCCCCAGGGGTGGAGGGGCTGGAGGAGGAAGGGAGGGTTGCAGGGAGAGCTTCCTGGGGGAGGAGCAGAGGTTTGTCGAGGAAGGAGGAGTTGGCCAGAGAGGTGGGAAACAGGGGCATGACAGAGCACGCAGGCTGGTGCAGGGTTGGAGGGAGCACGTCCATGGCGGCATTAGGGGGTGGTGAGGAGAGACGGGCACCAAGGGAAGCCCCGGCTGCCACACTGCCCTTGACTGGTGTGCAGGATCCCAGCTCAGCACTAGACCAATCAAGCCCAGGTGCAGAAGACAGCAGAGGAGGAACCAGGCAGGTGACCTCAGGAGCTGACAGCATGGCTGGAGGGGAGTTTGTTCATTAGAAGAAGCCTCTGGACTACTTTGTTCATTCATCAATTCAGCTGCCTAGTACCTGCCTCTTCCTGGACATTGGACTAAAGGATTGAACTAGATAAAGTCCCTGCTGGCAGGTAAGGACCAGGCATGGCAACTACTAATTGACACAGAAGAAGGCTGGAAAGGGTCTCAGGAAGAGGTGGCATTTTAGGTGGACTTTGAAGGATGTGTAGGTGTTTGCCGGGTATTAAGAAAGGAATAAGGTCATCCAGGTAGAGAAACAGCAATAGCAAAGGGGTTTGCCAAAGAGTAAGGAGTGTGCTGTGGCCAAAGAGTTGGAGGTGTAGGGGGCAGATGAGGTGGGGCCAGCCTGTGTTGGGCCTTGAATGCCAGGGTAAAGTGTTCGGGCTTTTCTAAGGAGTATATCCCAATCTGTGCCCACCTGAAGAACCGGGAACCCAACAATCCCAGACCACACAGCCCTGCCAGGGCCTTCTGGAAGCCCATGACCCCCTCCGCCATAGCAAGAATGCAATCCCCCAGCAGTGCCAGGAATGTGCCATTGCTGGGAATCAACCCCAAGGGACAGGAGAATGGCCCCATGCTGCTGTGGGGAAGGTAGGGGGACTTCCTGGGCACCAGCTGGCCCTGACTCATCATGAAAGTCATGACTTGGGGCTCCACGTCAGAAGCCCATGCAAATGCTGGGCTGGCTCCTCTCGAGAGCTGCCGCCCAGCTCCAGCCCAGTTCCGGGCGCCTCCGCAGCCTCGCCAGGAAGGGGGTACCCTCGCCCCCATTCCATAGGAGAGAAAGCTGTGTGCTCCCTGAGGTTACCTCCCCTGGGACCCTCCAGGGACTGTGGCTATTGCTCTGGGCTTTTGTAGCACAGGGTCACGACCTCAGATCAGGAAGCAGGCAGGCTGGCACATACAAGGCACTTCGCCCTCCAAGCCTCTGTTTTCTTGTCTTTAAAGTGGGCAGATAACTTCTGTCCTGGAGGGTAGGTGTGGTTGAGATAATGTGCATGCAAGCTCTCAGCACACACCTGCCCAGGGCAGGTCGCAGATACATGGGGAATAAACAAGACCCAGAGCCATCCACCTGGGAGGAAGCTTGCCCGGCCCTGGACTGGGGCGTGGCACAGGATGCGGGTGGGCCCTGGCCTTCCTCCTCTGTCCCTGGCTGATGAAGGAAGGTTGGGGAGAGGTAAGAACCTTGGTGTGGGGGGTCTAGTTAAACACGGTGTGTCAGCTTTGGAGCCAGAGTTCCCTGTTGGAGCCCCCCAGTTTGGCAGGGTTTGGGCAGGAGCCTCTGAGGACAGAGCTGACCCAGCCCCTCCCAGTGTGGGCAGCGCAGAGGGTGGGCAGAGAGGCAGGAGCTGCTCCCCCCGCACTGCCATTCTGGAGGCCCAAGAGCAAGAAGACCTGTGCCTGGATCCCAGCACACCCCGACAGACAACACACATGCACAAGACATGTGCTTGGACACACATCATGCATATGGACACACACTTTACCCACACAGACACAAGGAGGTGTGCCACTGCTCCAGACTTTGGTGCTCAAACAGACATGCTTGGACACATAATATGCACAGCTAAAGTTGCATACATGCAGACACACCAAGGCTCCCATAGACACAAATACACATGGACACACAAATGCATGTATACACAAACAGCATATCCACACACATGTCCACAGAAAAGCACATCCATGAAAACACAGACACAGTGACAACATGTCCACAGGCACAGGCTCAGACTCACTGTCACTTGCCTGCTAAGGGCCTTTTGACCTCAGACATCCACTTCAACGTACTCGAGGTCACGCAGGTCTGCACACACACACGTGCACACACACACGTGCACCGTAGGTCACGTCTGCACCGCACTTCCCAGTGGGCAGATCTAACAGCAGCCCCGTGGGGCAGGCAGGGCGGGGGCCCGGTCCCTGTCTTGCAGTGAGGAGCGGAAAGCCCCGAGAGACCCACTG
>CAUYPO010013595.1:0-15150 GCA_963574435.1 Cheirogaleus major
GGTTGATAACTAGACTCTAACTCAGGAAAATCAGCAAGAAAAAGTCAAACAACTACATTAAAAAGTGGGCAAATGACATGAACAGAAGCTTTTCAAAAGAAGATAGACTAATGGCCAAGAAACATATGAAAAAATGCTCAACATCTCTAATCATCAGGGAAATGCAAATCAAAACCACAATGAGATTTTTTGGATCTAACATATAGTTGTTTACCCAAAACTCTAGTGGGTGGAAGAGAGAGATCAGATTGGAAGCCCAGAGTTTGTGACCAGGGTGAAATAAAGGACAAAACCTGTCTCCTTTCTTTCTGTCATCTTCTACCAAAGGTTTGGGTTGATTCTATATAATAATACTTATTGTTGCAGCACTGATACGGTTTAGATGTTTGGACTCCCCAGATCTCACGTTGAAATTTGATCCTCAGTGTTGGAGGTGTGGCCTGGTAGGAGGTGTTTGGGTTATGGGGCCAGATCCCTCATGAATGGCTTGGTGCCCTCCTCACCATAATGAATTCTCCCTTTGTGCCTTCCTGCTAGAGCTGGTGTTTAAAAGAGTGTGGGGACCCCCTGCTCTCTCTGTTGGTCTTTCTCTCACCACGTGACAGCTTCACCTTCTGCTTTAATTGGAAGCTCCTTAAAGGCTTCATCAGAAGCAGATGCTTTCACCATGCTTCTTGTACAATCTGCAGAACTGTGAGCCAAATAAACCTCTTTTCTTTATGAATTACCCAGTATCAATTATTCCTTTATAGCACAGCAAAGCAGACTAACACAAGTGCCTACACAATAGTCAGTGTAAAAAGATTAATCAGAAACACCTCTAAAGCTGTGGCAGATAGATGTTTCTTGGTGTAACATAGGAATTGTCAAAGTTTTCATGTTTCTGCCAAATTATGGTGGTGGTGGTGGGGAGAATTAATTTTTAGGTTGGATGCCAGTTAAGGGGTTATTCTCTTTACTAAAATGGATGAAATATGCCTTCCCCTTAATTTGTTTATTCATAGATGTTTATTGTGCACATATTATTACTTGGTGAACTAGATGAGACAGTTCCTTCTTTTGGAGCTTATGGTATGAATATGCAGAGCATAACTGATAGCAAAGAACATAGTTAAAAAATTAGAGGGAAAACACTCCTAATTGATAAGTAAAATAGGCAGGTAACCTACTTTGCAGAGCATGTGGGAAGGAATAAATCTCTATATACATTGATTAATACTGTCTTGGTATGGAAAAGGAAAGCAGTCTCAACAGAAGATCACGTCATATATTATAAAAATTAAAATCTCAACCAACAAAGAGAACCTGAATGTTTTACTCCTATGGACAGACATTGTAGTTTGTTTATATATCCTCAATGTTTTACTCCCCGAGACAACATAGTGGCACCTTTAGAGACCCATAACTTTTATTGGATACAGGCTGTGATCTCTTTCGAATGTTATCAGTAGCCCTTTGAAATAGCTTTGATATGGCTTGCTCACTTATGACTATGCAATCTCACTTTTCGGGCTGACCACAAAGCAATTCTTAGAGGCAGCTTGGGGTTATACTTATGTATAAAAGGAAACTTGCAATTTTGGTATACCAAGGTACTGGGTTGTAGTAGCCCCAAGCCTCTGGCTAGGAAGCTGTCTGCTCTTTCTCACTGGCAATGTGGTTCTTATATATGGAAAAGCCTTATTTTAAAATCCTGAGTCTGTGGTCATTCTCTCTTTTTTTTACAAAGTGAGCTCTAAGCTATTGCATTAGCAAATAGGACATATTGTCAAATATGGAGGGCCCAAATCTAGTGAATAAAATATGAAGTAAGACTGACATAGCACAGAAGAGGATGAGAAGGTTTTGGAATAAAGAGAATGAAAAATTGATTGTATCAGAGGCCATTCCTTTCAGTAAGTAAATGGGTTATGGATATCAAGCCAAATCCAACCATAAAGAGTATTTAGAGACTGAACTGAATACTATTACTACACTACTCTGCTTGAGATATTGCTAAGGCAAAATGAATATAAAAGATTTGTCTTTCCTAATGCAAACTTTTTTTTTATTTCAGCAGGTTATGGGGGTACAAATGTTTAGATTATGTATGTAGCCCTTGCCTCCCTCGCCCCCACCCCCAGTCAGAATTTCAAGTGTGTCCATCCCCCAGATGGTGCACATCGTGCTCATTATGTTTGTATATACCCATCCCCTCCTCCCTCCTCCCACCTGCCCGATGCCCAATGAATGTTATTCCTATATGTGCACTTAGGTGTTGATCAGTTAAAACCAATTTGCTGGTGAGTACATATGGTACTTGTTTTTTCATTCTTGGGATACTTCACTTAGTAGAATGGGCTCCAGCTCTATCCAGGATAATACAAGAGGTGCTAGATCACCATTGTTTCTTATAGCTGAATAGTACTCCATGGTATAGATATACCACATTTTATTAATCCACTCATGTACTGATGGACACTTGGGTTGTTTCCACATCTTTGCAATTGAATGCATACTTTTTATCTTATTCATAAAATCTGTAGTAAAGGATCTCTCCAGGTATTTAGCTACTTTGATTAGAGGCAACCTGAGCTGATCTAGTGTCCCTAATGGGTTCACCAGCAGAGCCATGTCAATTATAGAATCCTGTTTTATGAAGTCATTCTGAGTAAGCTGCAAAATCACTTGTACCACTGCACTGAAAGGGTGATGACAGCACTCATTTGCAGTTTTGTGGAAGACTAGCCCCTTTTAATTTTATTCTCTTCCCCAAGCAGTAACTATACATGTGTCAGTAATCTATTCTGAGCCCTGTTCAAATCAACCAACATTGGTCTTCAACATGATGGAAACAATAGCAGAGGCTGGGCAGCAACGACTTGTTACAATTATCTTTTTATTAGCTGATACAATTGTTTAGAAAATTTTTATATTATGATACACACACATACACATAGAGAGAATTCTTCATACTGGGGTAAACTGGAAAGGATCTGATGTTTAATGGAATTTGGCTAAAAAATTCTTTACATTTCCTTTATATTGTATATTATTATGGGGTAAAAACAAAGTAACAAGTTTTTGAATTTGTATACAATTTCCAAAATTGAATTTATATGTAATTTTCACTGAAAATTTTCAATGGCAAATTTGACCTTGCTTCTGTGAATATTACCATTTCATATCAGGTTTGGCATTTGAAACAGCTAATAAAACTACTACTGATTCAGACTCTTTAAAATGATATTTTTGAATTCTTAAGAGTTGTCATGTATCAGAATTTTGTTGCACAAGTGATATAAAATTTAAAGCCATTTTTACAACCATTCAAAAATGGTTGTAGCAGTCAACATTATATGTAAAGAGTCCAACGTTCTTCCTATTTCATTAATAAATATAATGATTTTTTTGTGATAATGTGAATG
The DNA here is from genome assembly GCA_963574435.1 of Cheirogaleus major. Lineage (NCBI taxonomy): Eukaryota > Metazoa > Chordata > Mammalia > Primates > Cheirogaleidae > Cheirogaleus > Cheirogaleus major. Next base: position 3,408 of record CAUYPO010013595.1, read on the forward strand.
GATTTTTATTTTTATCACAGTATTTTTGTATGAGATTTTTCAAAATAAAGATCACAGTTAATTCACAGAAGACCTATGTGATTGCTAAAGCAATCACCTTACAGCTGGCATGGATATCACTAAAAGGTCTATTGCAAAAGGATAGATATGATTGATATATGTGAACACAGGTATTTGGGCTCCTTCCTGGACCTGCATGGATATCCTGTCCATATTTCCCACTTACCTTACCTTGAGCCAAATTTCTGACCCTCAGAAACATGGAAAATTAACTCCTTCAGGACTGCTCGTCCACAATTGTAGCAATATGATCTTGGCTGGCTGCAGAACTATGTGTTCAAATGATCACTGTGGCCAGTGATATGGCTTAAATGATGATGTCCCCTCCAAAATTTATGTTGTAACTTAGTCCCCATACAACAGTATTAAGAAGTGTGACCTTTAGGAGGTGATTAAGTCAGTAGGGCTCCACCCTCACAGATGGAATTAGCACCTTACAAAAGGGTAGGGTTGAAGGGAGCACTCTCTCTCACTCCTGTCCCTTCTTCTGTGTGAGGACACAGCATTCCTGCTCTCCTGAGGATGCAGCAACAAGACCTCATGTTGGAAGCAAAGTGCAGATCTCACCAGACACCACCAGTCTTGCTGGTAACCTGATCTTGGAATTCTCAACTTTCAGAACCATAAGAAATACATTTTTGCTTTTTATAAATTACCCAGTCTTGAGTATTTTGTGATAGCAGCACAAACACACTAAGACAGCCAGAGTCAGAACACTGTAGGGTGGGCAGTGTGTGATAAATGTCCTCATTATGCATGCTGCCTATGGGAACTGTTAGTACTACCAGGTCCTTCTACACTTAGATGTCTTCAAGAAGCCCCAGATAAGACCTCCACTGTTTCAGAAGACTGGACTGGAGGATCCCACAACTCAAGCCCAGGTTGGTCGCCCTGAGAGCTGATGGAATCAGTATCCCACATTTAACTGTTTTCCATTCCCAGTTTACCACTAGACAGTACTTGGAAAGCTCTGCTCTGAGCAGGGACTTTCAAATGTTTAAAATCATGACCTACAGACCTGCTCAGGACCTACCTACCCATTGACATATACACCTGAAATAAATGCTTTAGAAATTGTACTTACTCTCATATTATGTGATGTGCTTATATTTTAAATTTTATTCTTTTTCTATTCAAATTGTAAAATGCTAGTTGTAATATACTAAATCAGTTTTACCATCTACTAAAGGGTCATGACCTGAAGTTTAAAAAACCCTGCACTAAACAAGTAATGAAAGTAGATTTCATCTTGTATGATAACTTGGATGGATCTCTGACATCTCAGTCTGGGAGGGACATTGACCAAAATAGTGGCTGCAGAAGAGTCATGATTGATTTTTTATTTCTTTTCTTTGGGCTTTCCAGTATTGTTCTATACCTTCTAATATAAAAATTTGGTTATTTAACAGTGTACTTTTACACTGTGTCAATTGATTTTCTTATCTCTTTTCAGTGAGTTTAAACTGTATTCCTGAGTTTTTCTCTCCTGAAAATTCTTCAAGTATTGGCTAATTCCATGAAAATTATTTTTTCCCATTAAAGGCTTTACTATTTCTTTGCTATGTTTTTTTCGATGTTATAAAACTGAATTTACAGGAAAAATTATCTTTCAGCAACAAAGCAGAACTTCCCTGCACAAAGGGAACAAAGGCCAAATGTGAGGTGAGGGTCATTGTGACCATTCTACTGGACAGCATTCCAGTGCAAGGCAGGATGGAAGATATTAAACCTGTCTGCCATTAAAATGGGAAATCTTGTCTGTAGGGAGTAAAAACAAAGGATCCACTCGGAGCTAGTTATTTTAAGTCTGTGGTGGTTCTTGCCAAATAAGTTGTTCTCATAGAGTACTTGCCAAGCAGGACTTGGCATCATGGCTAATGAAGCATTTTGTTTATTCCTTAATATTTAAAAAATTGATAACTCCATTGCTAACTTGATAATTTTTCTCTTTTGCTTTCTGATTTGGAAAAGCTAAATTTAAATTTCTAGTAGTCAATATTAATAATCTATTATTACATAAAATGATTACTCAATGACTTAAAATATGTATACAATGACAGTAATTTGGGAAAAAACATACAAATGAATAGAAGAATGGCCAGGAGGGACATTTATAAAAATAATGACTGTAATAGCATTGTGGATGATTTTTATTCTTTTTCTTTGGGCTATCCAGTATTTTCCACACCTTCTACCATAGACATTTTCATTATTTAGTAATCAGAAACAATTATCAAAAGACTAAATGTAATTCAATTTTTGACAATAATTTGCTTATTCTTTTGACAATATCTAATGAAAATCACTACAACTATAGCATGAGATAAAACCTTACAATGATCCTAGAAAAGGTTGAAGAGATTTTATTTCTTTGCTTGTAAGTTGTAAACAATATATAGTTTGAGACCAAGAAAAGTGTGTGCTTTTACTTTTTAAAATTTGTAAGAGTTTTCAATGTCTAGTTTATATCACAAATTTAGCTCTCCATAGTAATTAGGCCAATAATGTCAAACATAACTTGAAGTCAGGATTTTATTAATTGCTTCTTTTTATAAATTCTTTAGTCAAACACTAAATATGAAGTTTGGATTGAAAGAAGTTAAGACTAATTTTTAAACATTCTTACCAATATATATGCATCCAGGGAGGCTTTATACTCTAAGAGATTATTCATATTGCTATTGTTCAAATCTATAGCTTCTGTCTTAGATACTCCCTGAGAGCCAGTTTATGACGCATGCTTAGGCTCAAATGGTTTTGGCCAAGATTTTATCTATTATTTAATCTATCAGACTTGGTTTTTAAAGATCTTTGACAAGTTCCAAAAATAAAGAAAAAGTCACGTCTATCCTCAAAGGGTTAAGAATAGCCATAGCCCCTCCTCCTCTCTCCTCAAGTATGGTATGTGTATTGCATGCTTCTAAGGTTTGTGCCTTTGGGTGGACAGTTCCCTTCTCTAAAATGCCTTTCCCCTTCTCTCTATTTCTGTAAAGTTCTTACTCATCCTTGGAGGCCTACAACCTGCTGGTGAGAACTGGCTGTGTTCTGTGCTGCAATAGCAATTGGCTGAAACCTTAATTATAGCACGCATCTCTTCTAGTACTTTTTCACATGTCTTGATTCTTTATATAGTTTATAGATTTCTTGATATTTTGGTGCTTTATTCTACCTTGAATCTTCAGTGTCTATCAAAATTCCTGGTTCCTGGTAATTTTTGACAATTATTTTTGAACAAATTTAAGATAATGAAACAGGAGGATTAGTATGCACATATTGAGTCGTAGAAATATGTTTGAATAATGTGTAACATTCTTTTACTACTTTGAAGGGGCACAGCATTTATAAGAGTGTTTACATTTTAAATTTTAGTTAAAAAATATTATTTTATGTTTAAAGTCATTATTCCCCAATGTTTGCTTTGGGCAAAGCACTGTCTTGAGTGTCTAGGGACAAAAATCTAGTTCTTATTTCCCAGGAACTTATAATGTAGTTTGAAAAGTTTATAATTGTTTGCTTGAAAATATTATTGCATATGTTAAGTGCCACTGAGCATAAATAATAAATGCTGTAATTTGTTCAAAGAAAAGTCCACATAGGAATAGGTAAATCTGGGAAAAGTTCTCCAAAACAGGAGGATGCAATTTGACTCCTAAAGCCCAGAGGATGGGTAAGATTTGACGTGTGTGTGTGTGTGTTTGTACATGTATGTGTAAGAGTGGGTCTTCTTTTAGGCATAAGAGAGCATTAGCTAGGTATCTTTTTGGATCTTGGGAGGGCTGACCTGCCTCATGCCACAATTCTGGCATGAACAAGAGGGAGGAAGCCAGGTCCTTTGTTGACATGTGCACATTCTATCAGTTCTTACTAAACGGTTACAACCCATGTTGGTGACTAAAGAAGATTCTTAATTGGTCGCGACAGAAATGTAGAAAGTGTACCATCTTTCTTAGAGAAAGCCTGAGCTTCAGAAGGTGTGTTGTGAAAAGAAAGGAAGGCGGATACCCGAGGCATGCAGACTAGAAATGCTATGCAGAGCGGTTCTATTTGAGGTGGACTCGCGACCAAGAAAAGGGATGTGTCTGGAGAAAAGTTAATGTTTTGGGTAATATACTTTTTTTTTTCCTTCCTGCTTCCCTAAATTAGTAATTCTCAAAGAAGATTTCATGCTCTGGAGATATGCCTGCTTCAAAGGAGGCTGGGCTTCAGAGGATCTAAGGGATGTGGATGACACAGAAAGACTACTGGCTAAAAGATAGCTCTTCATTCTGAAAGTGAGAGTGGTGATTGTTTCAAAACACAAGGAGGGTGATGGATGAGATGCAGAAAATGAATTGCTCTTTGCAAATTGTGTGCGAGCTGGGATGATGTTCAGTTTGGGAAGCTGAGAGACCATGCGACCCACTGGTACCATTTGTAGATGACAAATACATTTGATGCTACTTTAGTTTGTCAATCTTTTTGTAAATAAGTCCTACCTGAGTACTTATAAGGATGTTCTGTGGTGTAAAGAGTCTGAATAACCCAAGTTATCCCCTATTTCTACCAGGTAACTTTGGTAGGTCACTTACTTTTTCTGTACCTCAGTTTCCTCATTTGAAAAATAGCGATTACGGTTACCTCCTAGAGTCACTGTGATGGTTAGAACAAATGTATGCAAAATGCCTACTGCTGTGATTGACACTACATAGAGGCACACATAGTAGAGAATAATGACAACGGAGATGGTGGTAATAGTACCAATACCACTAAGTAGATTATGTAAGGTGTTCTATGATGGTCTATTTTTCTAGGGCTGTGGTCTTTGAGTTAGTAAAATGTATTCTCCCCACAAAGAATGTCAACTCCTATGTGTCAGAGGTCCCTTAGTATCGGGGTTTCACATGTGTTTTCTTTTCTGTGGCCCACGGTGTGACTTTGGCCCCTGAACAGCAGCGCCGGGGTGGGCATTTGGGACTTGCGCAGTGGCACTCTTTCTACTCCTCGGCTGTGGTTCAGTAGTTAGAGGGCATGTGCCCACCTGAGAGGAGGTGTAAACATTTCCTCTCACTCATCTAACTAATATGTGGCCTCTCCCAGAATAAGGAGGAAGTTAAGTAGTCCTGCCTATGTGCTCTGAGGGTGGCTGCCTCTCACACACAGAGCTCAGAAGAGGAGTTTCTACCCCACCTTTTACTGAAGTTGAGTCATCCTCTTATATGTAGTTATGGAAATTCAGAGTCTCTGCAGACTTTGCAAATTACTTCCTTTCACTTCAAAAAACAATTTGAATTTTGGATAAACTAAAAGTTTCTATCTGAAGTAAAACAGGCTCACCTTTTAAGTAAGACGATGCTGTACTACTGGCAGAAGGACACCCATTCCTTCACTAGTTCATGGTCTTTGCAGACCATAAGAGTATCTGGGAAGGCATGGGGTGAAGCATTCTAAAAAAATACTGAAATCAAAATAAAAATTGAATAAACTATTAGGTAGGACAGATGTATGCATCAAAGTTCCAATGAAATTTGATGATATTTTCAGATTAATAAATTATAATATTTTTACATTTACCAGAACTTTAGCCATCAAATATGTACCAGGAGATGTTTGGGAGTAGGACTGAGCAGGTGGGAAATGTGGGGATAATACCACCAGTTATTTTTGATTCTAAACTGGCCAGAGTAGAGGTCTTCTTTTTAAACAACTGGTATCGCTTTTGTATGTTTATTATTTTAAAATCACATTTATATATTGAATTAGGCAAACACTCACATGGTTGAATATTTAAGACATATAAAAATTATAAACTGAAATCGTTTTCTTTACAACCCTTTTCCCCAGCCTCCACGTGCTCTCTGCAGAGGTAACCCATCTGATCAGTTTCTTATGTGTGTTTGCAGACACGTTTTATGTGAATATAGCAAATGTTAGTGTGTTGTATGTGTGATTTTCTTAGACATTGCCAAAGCATTCTCTATAGAGGTTGTACAAATTTACAATATCACCAGCAAAGTATGAAAGTTCCTATTTTTCTACATCTTTGCTAAATCTATATTACTCCCTGGCTGGCCAGCAGGGAGTTCTGCCTTTGATTTTCTCTCACCGGCAACCCACCACTCAACCGCCACACAGCAAATTTTAGTCAAGTGTCCTTCCATAAATACTATGTCTTTCCTGTTGTTTTCACTTCTTTAGGATATTTTTACTTAGTAGGAAAGAAGAGGTTTTTGAAATCAGAGCTGTTTTAAAATTCTAAACATTACTGTACATTCAAGAACCTGGGCTCTGCAGACAGGTTGGCTGGATTTGAATCTTAGTTATTAGCTGCGTGGGTTTAGGAGAGTTATTTTATCTTTTTGGGCCTCAGTTTCCTCATGTAATAATAGGGTAAGTAATTTACTTTGCTAACATGATGTTAGGAATAAACGAGATAGTTTATGTAAAATGTTTGGACTTTGGAAGATGCATAAAAGGTAGTGTCTATTGTTGTTGGTGCTGTTACTAATATCATCTGTACCATGTGCCCCATCCCAGGGGGTAGATGCTGTACATACATAGACTTGGGCTAACTGTTAATGGCAACAGATAAAATTCACGTTTCAAAGGGAAACTTTTATCCTTGAATATGAAAGATCATATTATAAAGAATCAGGGTAGAAGAGAAAATAAACAAACAAACGCTGACTTTGAGGTCACTTTGTGTTTGTTGCCTATGAAAAAGACCATGAGAAAAACCCATTTTTCTCAGCTGAAAGCTAAGTTTATGACACTTGCTGCAATAAGGGAGGACACTATCTAAGATTGAGTCTTCATAATGTCTCAGTAGGAGCAAGTCAGGGAGGATATTTATAGGGATCTTTAGGGCTGGTCTGAGTCCTTTCAGTAGATCTTGCAAGGCAGGAATCAGTGGGATTGGACAGGATTTGTGACATGATGGCTTTGGTTTGGTGGGCATAGTGAAGGGGAGGTATCCCCAAGAAAGGAAGCTGTTAGTTTTCTTAAGCTAACTATTTGATTTGATTTAAAATCTTATCACTCAGGAGCAAGTGTTTCCTAGAGCAAGCACCTGTTGTTTTTGCCTGGTCCCAGTTATTGTTTAGAATATTGAAAATTGTTTAGGAAATTAGGAAATTTAGGAAATGGGAAAGTATATTTGGTCCCAGAATTGTTTAGCACAGGAAAGTATTTGGTTTCAGTTCTTAATTCTAACTTTGCTACAAAGGAGACAGGTGACTTTGGGCCAGGCTCTCCATATGCTACATGCTTTCTGCCTGCCCAATGCCTGCAGAGCCCAGCAGAAGCTTTGTCTTGGGAGGGAGATGGAGATTTAGGGCAGGGAGGCCAAATGCAGAGCATTCTGAGGCCCAGAGGAAATGAGAAGAGGAATGAGGCCACATCACTTGAGTGGAGATCCAGAAATAGTGCTGAGCATGAAACTGGGGTAAAAATCAAGAAACGAGGAGCCAGTTGATAGCACAAGTGTCAGAAACAGGATGGAATCAGGTGAGAGAAACAGCTTGGGGAGAACAGTTCAGAACTAAAGAATGAACGTGGAGTGTGCAGTGGATCAACTGTCTTCACGCTGCCATGCTGACATTCTGGAGGTCCCTTTGGTGGTTGAAGAAGATGTTTAGGCTGGATACAACCTCTGTAAGTCTTATCTCACCCATCTGAGATGAGTAATGGGTACAAAGATAAGTAATGCCCATTTTGTAATGAGTACAAAAAGACTTGACCTGTCTAACTAGCAGTGGTTGAAGGGATCAAATAAGATAATAAATAGCACATACTTAATACATTGTGATGCTCTCTTAATCTAAGATATGATGCATACTGATATTTTAATTTTACATGACCATTATAAAGAGGAGGTTTCAGACTTAGAGGATTTATTTTGTTTGTATCAGGCAGCTTTACACAGGCAGCTTCCTTTCCCAGTCATACAGGAGACTGTTCCAGGTTGTAGAATAGAGTATAAAAATGTGGAAAGATAAAAATTGGGCTATGCGTGATTGCAAGAACATGCAGGAAGGTAACCACAATATTTCCTGAAAAGGACACAACTTAATCTGGTTAAATACTTTTCAATAAATTGTGATTTAAATTGTTTATTGAAAATCTCCTGTGTGTGTTACAGCACTAGGCTCTTTCACATTCATCAACTCATTAAATTCCCACAGCTGCCTATGAGGTAGGCATGGTTGTCATTTTTCTGTAACAGTATCTTGAAATGTTTTCTTAGACAAGGTTATTTCAGTTGTTAAGATTCACTGCCAGAAACTGTATGTGATGTTTTATTCTGTCTTAAAACATTTTTCTTATGTTATGTAGTCTCAGGCTTAATGTCATGCCCTGGACTTGGTTCATAGAGCAGCAAATGGCAGAACTCAACTGAGATCAACTGTGGAGCATTTGACAATCTACTTTAAAATAATGATCTCAGACTCTAAAGGGAAATGGTTTCAGATATAAACAATTTTGCTTGGTGAAGGCCAAGGACAAGATAATGTTTATTCAGTTACTCTTGGTCCTCCTGAGTGTAAAGATAGCTGATCTAGATAAAGGAAAGAGACATTCAGACAGGTCAGCATTCCCTAGATCCCAGTAAGAGTATGCAGGTGTTTTTTTTTCTTTTCTTTTTTCTCATATCTCCAGCAGTACTTAAATAAATAAAAGTCTATTTAGTTAGATTACTCTAGTTAGTTAGTTGCTCTAAGTAAATTCAGTAAGAAGAGTCACATTGACAGGGCCTAATACAGGATTTCGGTTATATTTAATGGGTCCTAAATGTGTCTAGTGTTAGGGATGACTTAGTACTATTGCCTTTTTGTGCTCTGAAGGAAGAAAAATGTTATACCTCTTGTACCCCACTCCAAAGTGTGTGTGTGTGTGTGTGTGTGTGTAAATGAAAGAGCAAAAAGCTTTTATGATTCTTCTCTTTCATGGATAGGGTACTGGCCATGTCTTGGAAAACAGTACTTTGGAAATGCAAATGGATAAAAATTTTAACTCTGTGTTTTTTGACTGAATCCTGATAATTTGGCTACTATTAAGGGCTAGTGCTTTGGACTTTGTACTCTATATGTGAATTTTGAACCTGTGTATGTTAATCACATTGATTTCTGCGTGTGTTTTTCACTTTTCCTTCTAAAGTTCCCTTCTTATTAAATGCCACCACAGTAGTGTTTCTTGAAGCATATTGAAACATTGGATAAAACAAAACTGAGCATGTTTCTTTATTGTAAAATTACTCAAAACTTTTCTATTTACATTTTAAGTCTCTAACAGTAGGGAATTGTGAGCAGTTCTATACATTTGTGAGCAATTCCATACATTTTGACCTAAAAAAACCTTCCCTCTGCTCCTCTTGCAGAATTTCTTGGGGAGCAATTGCCTGTGAGTCATCTTTGAAAGAAATGTTGCTTTAAAACAAAAGTCAGCTAAATAATTTCAATTTTTAATGCTCTGTTTAATTTTATAGAAAAAATAGCTTGTTTTCTGAGCTTTTGAAAAAAACTACAGGTGACTTTTATTTAAATTGTATGATAGGCTTAGATTTTAAATATTGTTATTCCAAAAGCTATTGTTTCCTACATCCTGAAATTATCACAGGCTTCCTCCAGATGGAGGTGGTGCTTTGGTTATTTCTTCATGACCAAAGTTGTTATTGGGAGAGAAAAGAAAGTATCATATTTTTCTACTGGTGATTTTCTTCCTATAAGTAAGAATACTTTATTGATATATCTTTGCTTATCAAAGCTTATGTTAATATAAACATTATGCGAATGAATAATATGTAGGTTATAATATAACTAAAAAAGATAAGTGTTTTTCATTTAAAAATATCAAACTTTATTTAAAAATCACTCTAATTTGATTCCTGGGTTGGGGGATGTATTAGTTTTTTTCTCTGTACCTTTCCAGATCAACACATATTTGATAGATGAATGATTGCCTAGATGGAATTCTGGCTTTCTGAGAAATCTAGTCTGCATTGTTTTTCCTGATTGAAAAAGGGTCAATTATAACAGATTAGAAAGGAGAATATATAAATCATGAGAAAACTGCGAACACATCACATGAACATATGAACAAATTTGAAAATTTGAATAAATGAGCATTTTAATTAAGTTAATTAATTAAATTTCAACATATTAATTAAGGGGTACAAGTGTTTTTGTCGTGTGGATACCTTATATCCACACGATATAAGGTTAAGTTAGGGCTTTTGATATGTCTGTCATCAGAAGTTCATCGTACCCAATAGGTAAGTTTTTTTTCCCACACTTCACTCTCAACCTTCCCCTTTTTGGTTTCTCGTGTCCTTTATGTCACTTTGTGCCCATGTGTACCCATTGTTTAGCTTCCACTTATTAGTAAGAATATATGGTGTTGGTTTTTACACTCCTGAGATACTACACTTAGGATGATGGTTCCAGTTCCATTCAAATTGCTGCAAACAACATTATTTCATTCCTTTTTATGGCTGAGTAGTACTCTGTGTGTGTGTGTCTACCTCACATTTTCTTTATTCACGCATGAATTGATGGGCACTTGGGTTGATTACACATTTTTGCAATTGTGAAGTGCACTGCAATAAACATTAAAGTGCAGGTGTCTTTCTGGTAAAATGACTTCATTTCCTTTGGGTAGATTCCCAATAGTGGGATTGATGGATCAAATGGTAGGTATACATTTATTTCTTTGAGGAATCTCCATATTGTTTTCCATAAAGGTTGTGCTAATTTACATTCCCACCAACAGTGTATAAATGTTCCCTTTTCACTGCATCCACACCAACATCTATTGTTTTTGAACTTTTTCTGATAGGTGTGAGGTGGTATCTCATTATGATTTTAATTGGCATTTCCCTGATGATTAGTGATGTTGAGCATTTTTTCACATGTTTGTTGACCATTTACCTATCTTCTTTTGAAAAACATCTGTTCATGTCTTTGCCTACTTTTTGATGGGGTTATTTGTTTTTTCTTACTGATTTGTTTGAGTTTGTTGTAGATTCTGGATATTAGACCTTTGTCAGATGTATAGTTTGTGAACATTTTCTCACATTTTGTAGGTTGTCTGTTTGCTCTGTTGATTATTTCTTTTGCTGTGAAGAAGTTTTAATTAAATCCAATTTATTTATTTTTGTGGTTGCTGTATTTGCCTTTGGGGTCTTAGTCATAAATTCCTTGCCTCAGCCAATGTCTACAAGAGTTTTTCCTATGTTTTCTTCTAGAATTTTTATGGTTTCTTTATGTTTAAGTCTTTTATCTATCTTGAATTAAGTTTTGTACCTGTTGAGAGATAGGGGTCCTATTTCATTCTTCTGCATGTTGCTGTCCAATTTCCCAGCACCATTTATTAAATAAAGCTTATTTTCTCTAGTGTATATTGTTGTCTGCCTTGTTGAAGATCAGTTTGTTGTAGGTAGATGGTTTTATTTCTGGGTTCTTTATTCTGCTCCATTGGTCTGTTTCTCTACTTTTATAGCAGTACCATGATGTTTTGGTATACTTGTAGTATAATTTGACGTCAGGTAATATGATGCCTCCACATTTGTTGTTTGTGCTTAAAATTGCTTTGGCTATTTGGGCTCTTTTTAGGTTCCAAATAAAGCTTAAGATTATTTTTTTCAAGATCTGTGAACTGTGACATTGGTATTTTCATGGGGATTGCATTGAATCTATAAATCACTTTGGAT